>PVIJ01007096.1:0-85662 GCA_004024925.1 Scalopus aquaticus | reverse complement strand
CCAGTGAGGAGTGAAGGATGTATCTTTTTCATATAGACAAAGAGTATATACGATCTAGTGTGTGTCTGTCTGTGTGTGTATCTGTGTGTCTGCATGCACACCTATTGACATGTGTGTCTATGTGTGCCTGGGTGTATACGTCTGGGTGTGTGCACATACATCCTCCAACCTGGGCAGGGAAAGGAAGTGCTGGGAGTGAAAGTGTGAGGCTTAGACCAAGCACCAAGGTCATACTTTCTCCCTTCCCTCCTTAGACCCAGGACAGGGGGTTCGGGGTGGACACACACTGGACTCTTCTTGAAAACCGAGCCTGAATTAGAACTGAGAGTACAGGACATCTTGGAAGACATAGCAGCAAGCCTTTCAGAGAGGCCTGTGCCATCCAGCTCTACCTGTCCCATCCCTGAAAGACAGGGGAGAACATCCTTAAGTTCCCAAAGGGCCAAGTAGAACTTGGAAGTTCGATAACTCAGGTGAGGTGGGAAATGGGAGGAAATGCATCAAAGGAACCACATGGACAGTCTCCACTGAGGACCAGGTGGAGATTCTGCTACTATTTCAACAGGCTTCTGAACCAGGACACCAAGGGCCCATGGACACCATTCCTGGAGGCCTGTCCCACCTTAATCCTCGAGGATATTAAAAATACACCAAAAAGAAACAAGTGTCAGCAGAGGTAGGATAAGAGAGCAAGAGCAAGGCTTGAGGGGGGCCAGCTGTTCCCATGGTGCCATGTGAGCAGTTGGGCAGTCCCAGCCTTCTCAGTTAAAACCAGCAAGTTTTAAACTGAAAATGTCTGAGCAGTAACTAAGTCAGCAGTTAACCAGGAGATGGCTGGTTTCTCTCTGCAAGGCATAAAAGAAAGAATCTAGACTCGAATTATGGAAAACAATAAGATTTGATTTCTTTCACACCCAAGCTTTGGGCCACTAAGAAGTCTGCATGTTTGTGCAAGCAGTGTTCTGAGGGTCTCCAGCCAGGGGCTGCACCAGGGGAGCCCGCCCCTGTGCCCCTCCCCACAGACTCTACCTCACTGGGGTCTGCGGTCTGGTCACCACACAGCACACCAGAAGTCCAAGGCGGAGGAGGAACACAGTTCCCGCGAATCCACTTGATGGTAATCACTGCTGCTGCTTTATGAAAGAATTCCTTCGGGTTGGAATGACTCCGTTTGTAGTGAAAGTCAATAACTTCAGACCATAAACAAAGATTAAGCTCCTCCAAGCTGTTCAGCAACTTTGCAATGTAAAGCCCTGACAGTGTGGAAGAGGGTTCTAAGCGTTCCCGCACTGCCCCCTGCTGGAAACTTCCATCGTCAGAGGCCTAATGCACCACCCTCAAGCAGCACTGTGCTGTCAGGGTGTACTCTGAGCCTGCCCAGGCGTTTGCTACCGCTAACGTGTCTTATCTTTATAACCCATTTGCTAGAAGCCATTTTAGATAGCACCATTCTTAATTCTTGCAAATCATTGCATGCCAAACGCTGACTTGGGTCCAGCAAGCTGCTCTGGGACCCGCGGCCAGACCTGCTGACCACAAAATGTCCCCGAGCTGACTGGTTCAGCCACAGTGAACCTGGGCCCAGGGACCCAAGGAAGTGAAGTGTGTTTCCATGTGGGGACACGGGGGTCTGTTTCTAGGGTCCTCCCCTAATTGTCTGCTTTGTCGTCTACTGGCAGATGAGCAGAAGAAACTTCCGTGGCAAGGGAGGGGGGCCTTTACTGTGTGCCTTCTGACCTCTGGAAAGTCTCTGGATCCAGCTTATGGAGAGGACTCAAAATCTCCAATTGATCAGGATCCTAAGGGGATGGACAGCAGCTGAAATTATTGAGAAAGGGACAGAGCTGTATAAAATTGTCATATTCCAAAAAGCAAACAGAAATCTTTAGAAAGTCACCCAACATTAAATTTCAAATTGGAAACATCCTAAACATCCAACGATGTGAGAATGGTTTTGTTTTCATTGATAATACTAATTTAACAAAAAGAATAATTTTATTTATCAGTGTGACCAACATGAGCACATATGGCAGATGCATTCAAAAAGCAGATATGCCCATGACGATTTTCTCAGTTTGATAGAAATAATAATAAATAATAACAATAAAATAACAATAAAATGTTATTAATAATAACAATAAAATTTTATTTTTCAGTATTTTTATATTATAAATTGTGCTACTCTTATGATCCTAAAAACATCTTTATTTTTAAAAAGATAAACGTTTGTAAACAAGAGCAGATACAGATAGGTGAGAACAATCTCCCTAAGAAGACAAGCATGTTGGAGTGCTTTATCGTGGACAAAAATAAAACTCCATCTGCTTCCACAGAGGGGTCAGGTGACCCTTTAAGTCCAGAGCAGCGGAACTGAAGATCTGGGACTCATGCCTGAAGGTCCTCACACCCCCAGAAACGGGGAAGGATGCTGTCTTCTTAAGTGGATATATATGCATGCTGTGGAGAAGCTATGGAGGACAACAGTGGTAGAAGTGAGCATCTGTCCAGACCAGACCCTTTCCTGGCTCAGGGTCACACATCCAGTTCCAGGTTCACTAATATGATTGGCCATTTGGTCGCCTCTCTCCGGACTCTGTGTCCAAGCCACAAGAGAGGGGCTTAAGGACCCCTTGTCGGCTTGGAAGCACAGAACTTGAGAGGCCGGCCGCGCCGCTGAACTACGTTTCCCACAATGCTCAAGGAAGCCCGGGCCACCTAGGTCCGGAGTCCGGCAGGCGGACTCGCGCGGTGCCTCCTGGGAGTTGTAGTCCAGTGCGATCGCGCCGGCGCTGCTGCGGGCTCGGCGCTGGCCTTTGTCTGTCTGCGGGCGCGCGCCGCTGCGGTGAGTGAGGCCGCCGGCCGGGTCAGTGCGCCCCAGCTAGGCGGGGACGCGCTGGCAGGCCGCCACCCTCGGGGCCGCTGCAGCCCTGAGCAGGCCTGATCGGACTGGGCTCGAGGGAGGCCAGCAGCGAGGGGTGAGGTCTGCGGCCCGTTGTGAAGGGTCCAACTGGAAGGAGAGCTGGGTGCTGAAACAGGCCTGGGGGACAAAAGGGGGTAAGGGACAGGGTGGGAGGAGGAGCTGGGGCCCCTCCAGCCCCGCTCTGCAGGGCAGGCCATTGATGAAGACCTCCTGCATCCAGGACACTTGGGAGGCAAAGCCCACGGGCTGGTGCGCCCTGGGGCCTGTGGTGAGGGGAAAGGTGAACAGGGTAAAGAACAGCAGGGAGGGCGAATGGGAGGAAAGACAAACTCCTTGGAGGGGGAATGGAAACAAGATGAACTAGATTCAGGTGTGTGGCGAAAATAATCAGCCCTACTCACTCTCCTAATCTGTCCTCAGAGGCTCCCCAGACAGCAAAACTTGCCCCCTCTTGCGCCCTCCTTTTAAGGACTGTCTGCTACAGGATCTAGACCTGTGGGTGGTCAGAGACCATTCACATTTAGGTCTTTTATTCTCCCAGAAGCTACCTGATCTGGCAGAATAATAACTATTTAATAAGTGACAGAATAACAACTATTTAATAAGTGAAGAAGTAGAGTCAGTGCTGTTTAGTTACTTGCCCAAGATCATACGTTAGGAGGGGAGAGGAGTGAAGGCAAAAATTCAAGTTGTTCATGGCCTAATTTTATGCTTTTCCCAAAGGAAATAGTAGCCTTTCTGATAAGGAACGCAGTATTTCCTATGATAAACCACTTTATCTAAAATCTTTAGGAAATTGATTCCTCAGACTTGTGATCTAGGGAGAAAAGTAAGATAGTTTTCCATTATTAATCAAAGGAGGTTCCTGAGACACCCTGAATTATTTATAGATCTCACAGCATGTGGAAAGACAGAGTTTTAAATCCTAAATCCACTTGTTCTTGCTAAACTCTTTTCTGGACTCCCCAGGGACAGAGTCCAAGGCAGGCAGCAGATGCCATGTACTTTCCCCTGATGCCTGGTGGATATGTACTGGGTGAGCAGTAATGCTTTGAACATCCAAGAAAATGTCCATACACATCCTGGCACTATGATAAGGGATCCTTTGTGCCTTATACATCAAATTGGTGCTGAGTTCTCCAAATAAGAGTTTAAAATACCTCTTCAGTCCACAGAATGTGCATTCATTAAGAAGACCAGGTGCTTGAGTTTAGAAAACAAAGAATGTAGCATCTTACTGCTGTCATTAAGAGGCCATTTTGATGGGACATATTAGAGAGACACATAGATTATATATTTAACCACTGCATAGATAACATATAAGAATTCAATATTAGGGTCCTGAAGTAAGAAGTGACTATTCAAAAAGAAAAAAATTGAAAAAAATAATTTGGAGCAGAGGGATCTTTGTGACCTGGAAGAAAAATGAATTCTGACCAAGCCCTGTTCCATACTATAAGATTCTTACTAGCCCTTTACTGATAAGGAACTCGAGAATAGTCAAGTGTAGAGACATAGGGCATAGACTATACAGAAAGCCTGGAATTTGAACCTGTGCTCTACCTTGACTCCTAAATGGCTCTGAGAATTTGGGTAAGTTACTTGTTGGAGTGCCAGACTTGGCTGTGGAATTGACAGTTGTTTATACTTTCTCAAAAACTGCTAGTCTCGAATTTGGGTGGTTCTGAGTCTGGAGCCTCATGGTCTATCCGAATAACCTTGGGAGAACTGGAGAAGACAGTCATTTCCATCATACATCTAATCATGAAAGCTGAAATGTTGGTTTTTTTCAGATTCTGAATTACTGTAGAGACTTGGAATATAAAAAACAAGCAAGTGGTTAGGGAGGGGAAGGAAGATCTAGTCACATGTGAAGGTACAAACAGCAGTGACCATTACCTTGGGATTAGCAGGAAGAAATATGTGTCTACTTTATGTGTTCTCTGCTTTCTAGTCTTTTGCTTCCTCCTGCACTGAATGTGGGGGTCAGGGTACATTTTGATCCATTTTGTAATTACATTATAAGTCACTGACATCCAGCAACCCCTATTTCCTGCGTTCACTCACAAACTGGTGTTCCTCTTGGCTTTATCCTTCTCACTTACATTCTCCCTCCCTTTCCTGCTTTTGTTGTTCTGGGTTGTTTTGTTTGTTGGTTTTATGTATGTGTATGTGTATGTGTTTGTTTTTTTTCTCCTCAGGTGCTCAAGAACAGCCCATGGAAGAATCATATGAAGAGGTGTTGATTAAGGTCATACAGCAGGAGTGGACATGTTTGGGTTTCCAACAGCTACCCTGCTGGACTGTCACGGACGATATGCCCAGAATGTAGCATTTTTCAGTGAGTGAGTCGGTCGATCACTGGGATGCCCTTAGCACACCATATTCAGCGTCCTTGTTCTCAGTCTTCTTTAACAGACTGAAGAAGCAGAGGAAACATTCCTCTGATAGAGCTTAGAGGGAAAGCCTGCAGTTTGGAATTAGAAATAACAGTAGAAACAGTAGAAAACACTGCTGCTAAGGAGGTTGTCATAAGGTAGTCTGAGAGCATGAATGAGCAGCTCAGTTCTCCACACAATCACTTAGTAAGACTAAGACAGGAGAAAAAGGAGAAAATCTCCCCAGCATGACTTCAAGAAAACTACTCATAGTGATGAATGGACCCATATTTAAAGTGGAATAAGAGGCTCAGATGCAAAGAAATTTTATAAAATTATCTTAATATCTGTATAAGTAATCTTTGAAAAGAACTTCCAAACCAAATCTGTTTTACTTCCACCACGGTATGGTAGACAGAAATAGCATGGGTTTTAAGGGAAAAGTTCCTTGGAGCAGATTTTGTCATTTCCCTGGTGCTCTCTGGGCTGTCAGACAAGTGATTTAACTTTCTTGAGCTCCAGGCTCTTTCTATAATGGGACAGTAAGCTCCACTATGTAGAATTACAGTGATTAGAGGTAAAAGATGTAAAGTACCAAGGACTCTAGTACATGTTTCTTGACACCGTGACGCCGACAGCACTTTGGAGTGGAGGTGGATTTCTCGTGAAGCAAAAGAAATTTAACTTTCAGGACCCCTCACTTGCATTCTTATCTTAAGGCCCTATCCCTACTTGTATATTTTTTCTTAATATAGTGTCTTCAAAATGTTAAGGTTTTAGGTACAGTACAACTTGGATCCACACCTGTTTTGGGATCAGAGTAGACTTGGCTGTGGGACTTTATGTGATCTTGTATATTTTTCTTAATTTCTCAGGTCCTGGTTTATCTCTGTAAAGTGGGGATAATCATGTCCACCTCACAAGATTATTTGGGAGGCTAACTTAAATGCATGCCTGTGTTTGAATCCCAACTCTACACTTCACTGCCTGCATGACCTTTCACAACTTCCCTTTGTGCTCATCTCCTTATCTATAGCAATCTCACAGGATCTGATCGTTTTCAGGAATAAATTATCTATGTGGCATTCATAGTATAATTCTGGCACATAAGCACTCAAAACATCACTTATTTCTTCCCTGTTCTTCTCACTCAGCATATTGGTGCATGTTACATGACTTCCCTCTCATTTTACCAGATGTGATGACAGAAGCCCACCACAAATATGATCACTCTGAGGCCACAGGATCCTCAAGCTGGGATTTCCAGAATTCTTTCAGAAGAGAGAGACTGGAACAAAAATCCCCAGATTCTAAGACTGTACAGGAAGAGTCGCCTGGAGTGAGACAGAGGGTCTATGAGTGCCAGGAGTGTGGAAAATCCTTCAGGCAAAAGGGTAGTCTAACATTACATGAGAGAATCCACACTGGTCAAAAGCCCTTTGAGTGTACTCATTGTGGAAAAAGCTTCAGGGCCAAAGGAAATCTTGTTACACATCAGCGAATACACACAGGAGAGAAGCCCTATCAGTGCAAGGAGTGTGGGAAAAGCTTTAGTCAAAGAGGTAGTCTGGCCGTTCATGAAAGACTCCACACTGGACAGAAACCTTATGAATGTGCTATTTGTCAGAGAAGTTTCAGGAATCAAAGTAACCTTGCTGTTCATAGAAGAGTTCACAGCGGTGAGAAGCCCTACAGATGTGATCAGTGTGGAAAAGCCTTCAGTCAGAAGGGAAGCTTAATTGTTCACATCAGAGTCCACACAGGCCTGAAGCCCTATGCCTGTGCACAGTGCAGGAAGAGTTTCCACACCAGGGGGAATTGTATCCTGCATGGCAAAATCCACACAGGGGAGACACCCTATCTGTGTGGCCAGTGTGGAAAGAGCTTCACTCAGAGAGGGAGCCTGGCTGTGCACCAGCGAAGCTGCTCGCAAAGACTCACCCTTTGACGGTTCTCTTCAAAGGAAGCTGTGAATTAAGAGTACAAAGTCCTCTGAGATCAAGCTATCTCTTTAACTCTATGGAATGCATGGAGCCTTTCAGGAAGATTATCATTGGATAGGACAAACTGACTTTCCTTTCCCCCAAATGAATATGAAAAATAAATGTCTTGTTTATTATCATTATCATGTATATCTCATTTCTCTTTGTTTTGAACTGATTTCCCATGATGCCTCCATTAATCCAGTGATACTTGGATACTGTTCTCTCGTCAGTTTTTAAATTTGTAGTTAACAGTCAGCCTTTAAAAAAAAAATCAGTTCTTAATCCATCTAAGCTTCATTTCTTCTTTACATATTCAAATTAATCTTGTTTCACATTCAGGGCCACTGGGAAAATTTCATGGCTTGAATAACTAATTTAATAATCCTCTTATTGAATATTGTATTGCCTGAATTAGACTCTCCAATAACTTAGTCTAACAAATCACTCATGTCCAGAGCAGAGCCCTGATCTTTCTTTGTAAAAGAAGATTCCAATCCAGCAAAAGTTTGAAGTTTACACTGAGATTTTCTTCAGTCTTCTACTCCTTAAAGATAACTAGCTTATAGCCAAAAAGCATACACCACCTATGCAATATTTTGAGAACCCTGAGATTATTATGGCCTCTATTTAACTCCTACTTCCTGGGGAAAACAATGATCTTCATTCCATTTTTGGCAATAGTAGCAATAGCTTGGGGTTGGGGTCACCTAGAAAGTATATGTCTTTATTAGTGGATATGAATTTGTATTAAATAATGAAGTCAAAGTCCTTCAACAATACTTCCTCTTCCTCACAAACACATGAAGAAAGTTGGAAGCACACTAATTTTTTAGTCACTAGTGAATGATACTCGAAAAATACTGGAGAAGCGAAGTTGGCTTTGAAGGGAAATTCTCATTTTTAAGCCTTGGCCATAAATTTTCATTTCGAGCATTTATGTAATCAAAATGATGGTGATGTAGCATGTGGTTTTCTTGATAAGATCCCGTAGACTAATATAGAAAATATCATCTAGAGAGGCATATTAAAAGTCTTTGGGCACTGAAAAGCTTTAGAAATTATGGATTTGAATTGTAATACAAGACACCCTGACAGGATTTGAAGATGTGTACAAGAATGTTGTATCCTCATTTTTAAAAGTCATAAATGTACAATAATCCAATGACTAGTAGCAGGTGATAAATGTGGTAATATCATATAATGAAATATTATTCCTCAATAAAAAGTAACAAGTTATCTATGAAATAAAATGAATGACTCTCAAAGCCCGTTGAATGAAAGAATTCAAACACATGCACAAATAAAGTATTTATATGACTTCACAGAACATTATAATATAATATATGAGAAAAACTAAACTACCATAATAATAGTTACCTCTTAAGAGTGGTAGGAACAGATTTGCAATTGAAATTGACTTGAAAGGGGCACAGGCAACTTTATAACGTGGGAAAATACACCTTCCTCACTTCAGGTGGTGAATGTGTGGGTCTATGTGACTGTCGAAATCCACTGATTTCAATATCTAAAATCTACAATAGAACACACCATAGTGATGCTATCGGCTCTTTAAGGTCCAAAATTTTTCTTCCTGATTCTCTTGGAATACTTGCTCTGAAGAACAGCAACAACGAACCATGGAAAAAATCTAGCTGAGTCCACTTATGCTGGATAAGCTACAAATGCTCCAGTAAAACAGGTTGCCTGCAGACAACTTACCTTATTTTGATCTGAAAAAGAAAGCATTAATTCTTTCACTATTAAGTGTGATGTTAGCTCTAGTATGTTTGTGTTTTTGTTTTTGTAGTTGCCCTTTATAAGATTTGAGGTAGTTCACCTCTCTTCCTAGTTGTTGAAAGCTTTTATTATGAATGGATATCACATTATGATGAATTCATTCTTTTTTTATTCTTTAGGATTTAATCTTCTTTAACATAGATTACTTTGACTAATTCCAAAAGACTGAACCAGCCTTAAATTCATGGGATAAACCTCATTTGTTCATGGTGTTGTGTGTGTGTGTGTGTGTGTGTGTGTGTGTGTAAAATGTTATTTTAGTAGGGTTTTATTTTATTTGGAATTTATTTGTAGGTGATGGTAGAACATGTTCTTTTGAGCCTTTCAGCTCTTCAGAGACCTCATTCATACACACAGACATATGTTACACACACACACACACACACACACACACACACACACACACGAATGATTATCACAATACCAGCTAACATTTATCCAGTGCTTACTATGCATCTGTCATACAGTTAAGCACTTTACATTATTTCATTTAAACTACTAAAATATCATCTGCATGTGGCAGAAGCTTTGATAGGTTACATAACTTGTCAGTGGTCTTGCAAAATATACAAAGGTGATCTACATATGTTCAAAGCTTATGTTCCTAGTTGCTGTCATATAGTTCTTAGATATTACTCTATAACCTACTCTTAAGTTGATATAAAATTTGTCAGTGAGAATATAATAGAGAATCAACAATAGATAGCTCAGAGAAAAAAAAATTTGGCAAAATATTTAAGTAACCAAAAGAATTCTCAGGTCAACAAGATTTAACTAAAATCTAATTGATGTTTTTAGCATGTCTTTAAAAACACCAATTAAGAGGTGATTTTTCTCTAGCTGTTTATAAAGCAAAAATTAATGGAGCTAAAGTTGAAGGGGAAAAATGGGAAAAAGACAAAAAAGCAATATAAGAAACGAGGAGAAATGTAGAGGATATTATAGCAAGACTCACAAGCACTGTTCAATACTATGCAGATGAATATGAGAAACTGAATTACTGGATTTTTTTAGGAAATTGTAAATTACCAAAACTAATTCAAGAGTGAGTAAAAATCTACTTGGACAAATTATAAAAAAAGAATAATGTCAAAGAGCTACCCCAATTTCCTCTCCCTGCTTCCTGTCATGAAAAATAAGAAAAAACTAACAAACATGAAATGCACACAAACCTTCAGGAAAACAGTTGTCATTTGAATTAAACTACTAATATATCAGAAGATGAAAATAGGAAGGGTCAATTTTTTTTTAGAAATACTATGAAATTGGAATAAAAGCTCCCAAAGTGGTCTAACAATAAAAATAAGTATAAATAATTTTCTTACAAGTATTAGATCAAAATTTAAAAGATTAGCAAATAGATTCATCTACTGACATAGTAAGAGGATAACATAATGTGCCTGAACAAGTGGGATTCTAGTAAGAACCCAAAGTCATTAAGATAACTGAGAACAAAATTTACCACAAAAACAGATTAAAGGGGAAAAGACAAATCTGTGTAGACCTGGGTTCTCCAAGATGAGTTTTCTGACCAACAACCCCCAACTTACTTCCTGGTGCTGAGCTGCTGCCTTAGATGGTCCACTCACCTCTACCAGCACCTGATGGAAACTTCTGGCACCTCTATCCATGGCTCTTTCCCTTGCTCCAGCTGGGTGATTAGTTGGGGTTTGGAAGAGAGAAGCCCTGTTCATAGACAAAGGAATGTGCCTGTGGTTATGAAACACAAGGCATCATCATAGACCACAATCCCAATTTGGGGATCTACAAGGATTGTGGCTATGTCAGGGAGTCTAGAATGTGGTATCAAGGAGGCCCAAACCACATAGTTAAATGTAAAGAAATGTGGGGGGGAATGTCAGTTAGAAAACCAGGCTCCTTGAGGATGAAAAACTCCTCTTGTTGGTGGCAGATGAATTATGACATGGGCAGTTTAAAGAACTGGGCCAGCCTGAGCACAAAGATGTCCAGCTTACACTGTGGATGGCCCTGACCTTCTGGAGGGACAAAAGGAACGGACATTCATTCTGGGTAAAGGTCACAGTCACAGCCCCAGGCATCAGGGCTCCCTGCAAAATCAAACACAGTTCTGCTCCCCCAGGCACTGTAGGGACCCAGGAAAGCCTCCCTGGAGAAGGAACACACGGCACCCAGCTTCTGACAGACCTTCAGATTGTTTACAGGAAGGGAGGGAGGCAGTTCACAAAAAGACCAAAGGGGAAATTTTTTGACACACTCAGAGTAGAGCCACTTCATGGAAATAAGAATTAATAGCTGAGAAGCTGGAAGATCCAGCAGCAGGCAGGGAGAGCGATGCCACGGCCCCTCATGCAGCCACTCACCCTCCTCCTGCCCTTCCCACTTGCCTCTTCCTCTGGGCCTGGCCCTTGCTCATGCCTCGCCTCATAGATTTTTGCTTCAATGTCTTCTTGTCAGAAAGCTCTTCTATTTCTCTTCCCTATCCTCTACCCACAACTATTTTTCTTCAGAGGATTTCTCACTACCTCACAGGAGACGTTTAGATTTATTGCCAGTATCCTCTCTGCTGGGATGACCAGCCGAGCAGGGCCGAAACGGAAACACTGCCTGGCACAGGAAGTGCTTGAGGACGAGCTAATGAACAAATTAATGGGAACTCTGGGAGACATGCAAAGTGGTGGTTCTAGCCTAGAATTTGCAGGCACTATGGTCCTACTCTGGGGCAGAATATTTTAAACTTTGTTTTAATAAAAAATACATAAACTTTAAAAATGTCTTTCACAAGTTTCAAACCAACTTAATGGATGCCTGGTACAGAGCTATGCCCTAAGATCTATGTTATCTCCCTGAATTTCCACAACTGTATAGAGTATTATTGTATCTACTTTATAGCTAAAGCTTAGAATTGCAAGAATTAGCTCAAGGTTACAGGAGACCACTATAAAAAGTAGCTTTAAATAGTGTCAATAAGACTATGGAGCAAATTGTAAGAAATGTATTTAACCATTAAATGGAAAAAAATAGATGAGCCTAAGAAATACACCGGTAAAGGTGTTTCAAATGAAATCATTCATTTGTTTTTACGGTAGACATATGGGTAATGTTTAATTTTTAATTTTCTGTTATACTTATTTGTGAGTATTTAAATATTTATTACTGCCTTTCAAAGTGCTAATTACTTTCTCTCCACTTCTCGAAATACTTCAAAGCATGGATAGCAATAATCTAAATAATCTGCTTGGTGAATGGCCATGTAATGAGCAGAAAGAAGGACATAAAGGGGTGACAGCAGGGCGGGAAGCCAGTCCATGGGGCTGCCCCACCAGGACTGGTTCCCACTGCTTGGTCCAGCATACCTGGAGAACAGCTTCCAGGCACGAGACATACACTCTCACTTGAAAGGACAGTGACTTCTCAAGAAAAGAAAAATTCACACTTGCCTGGATCGGGGTCCTTGTTGTGTTGGAAGCATCTGTCTCCCAGACCACGGCAAAAATCTTGAGTAAGCCAATCTGGGAAGAAGGAAAACATGGAAACCTGAGGAAATCCTTCCATGACTTATACTCGCTAGAACTTAATCTACACGAGCTAGCTGAGACCACTGAACCACCTCCTGACTATCGGTAACGGCAAAGGGACAGGTCAAGCGCGGGAAGAAAGAGCACGGAAGGGGGAAGGGCTGCCTGCCGGCTAGCCTGGAAGCAAGCCCCAGGCCAAGCTCTGGGAGGCAGGCGGGCAGGCACCTCAGAGAACTCCCATCTGTAGTCAAAATCAGATTGAAACTACTTGATGGTTTGGCCCAGGGACCAGTCTGATAGTGTGCATGTATCTGTGTATGAGTGGGCGTGTGTGCGTTTGCTCAGCACTTTCTGCCCCATTACAAGGAGGAAGAGTCAGAGAAGAAGTAGTTTAGATATAGATTTCTCGTTTTTAGCAACTCCTGATGAATTCCCCTCTGGGAAGATGGAAAAAGGCCTGTGGACCATTACAGAATTTATCTGCCTAGATTACTCTTTCTCCTTTAGAGCAATTTTAAAAGTGGAATGATTGTCTACTTATCAAGGATTTAGGGAGTTTCTTCTACTCAATGTCTATTAACCCTCATTATACATTAGTATTAGCTGCAGATTTTTTTTAGTACTGATGCTTCAGAAGCTGGAGTGGTCTATGTATTAGGGTTTAAAAAAAATTTTTTAAGGCTTATTTATTTAAGCTGGGGTATAGGCCAGAGGCATGGGGCTGCGAGAAGGTTCGCCAGAGACAGAGGGGGGAGCAGAACAGGCAGATCAGAACTACACTGCTGAGGGGAGCAGCTGAGGTCTGCTGTTGCCGACAGCTCCACAGCACAGCGCTTAACCACTGCGCCACCAGGGAGGCCCCTGCATGAGGATTTAATTTTGGTGATACTTAAATGTAACCCGGCATCAGAACCTTCACTGGCATTGCAAAGATAGGTATTTCCACCAGGTGGCGACAAAGACTGCTACATGAAAACGGCTCCACACAAAAACAGCCTCATACTTGATAGCTACGCCAACTCCACTTGAGTGCTCCAACAGGACGAATATGTGAGAAGACAGGGAAAACTATCTTTGGTATTATTGTTTGTCAACCAAAGTACTTCTTGCCATCAATGGGGAAAATTCCAGGAAATTTTTGAAAAAAATAACATGTAGCTAAAAATATCTTCTTCACCCAATCATCTGAACTAGCATCTAGAAATATTTTATCAGTACACTCTTCTTAGTGCATGATGATAAAATAGACTAAGATAAAAAAGAAGGGCAATATTGTTCATATACTATAAGTAGAAAATTGTGATGTAAGATTTCTACAAGAATTATGCAAATAGAAATTAAAATCAGTACAAGTAAATTAAGATCTGCTCACAAGAGTGAAGGAAATATGCAGAGATAATAACGTGATTTAGATTTATTCTTAAGTGTGAAGTATTTGATTGACAGATCCTAATTTTCACTGCTCCCATAGGTTGCCCAGCTCTATCATAGAAGCTGTAATGGCTATTAACATGATCTCTGTTCCACCTTAGCACCCAGGCATAACTTTGTTAGTTCAAACCACAAATGCTCCATTGTTGGCTTGCAAAATCCCTTGAGGCAGAGATCAGGAGATTGATTCACAAAGAAAAACCCAAACTCAGAGCAACTCATCAGGGAACAACCCTTATTGCCTGTAGAATTGTTAATCAGACATATAAGTCAGCAGAGATCACACTGAAGCTCAAAGTCACAGAACTGAACTTACCCTAACAAAGGCTGGCACAAATAAAAAGCAACATAGGGATCAAAACTAAAGAAAAAGAAATAAAATCTAAGTCTCAGAGCAGCCTGCCATGTGGCTTCAAATACCAATTTGGAAACAAGGTGGAGCACCTTCGGGCCCTGATGTTTGAATCGTTGCTTAAGTGCATCTGTGGTTGAGATACACTAAAAGTTTTTGTTTATCTGCTATTCAAATTTGATGGGCATTTGGTGTGTCACCCAGCAACCCCATATGAAAGTGAATTGAAAAAATATACCCCAAGTTACAGCGTGACTGATGTGTTAGGAAGATCTTTTGACATAGTGGCAGAAGAACTGATTATTAGTACAATTCTGCATCTTTTAGCTGTGATCTTCTTATCTAATGAATCAGAGGTTTTAAAATTCAATAGTCATCAGATTTTGCTTAGTTTCAAAAACTTTGCAAAAAGGAACCCAATATATTAAGCAGACAAAAGTTGAGTTGCTCTGATTGAAACTTGAATATGGGTACCTACTCAGTGTCAGGTGATAGAATCACTGGATTTTATGACTTAAATTCCTGTTACCTCCATAATCTGTGAGTCCAAATGAATTCCTTTCACAGGGAGTCATCATTCTGTTTGTTGTTAAGCATATTTTATTCTTTCCTACATATAGTGATCAAGGCTGGAGAGATAAGGAAAGACAAGTATTATCATTATTAAAGGTGAAATTATAGGAAGGGCAAAATGAATTATGTACTTTTATTTATCCCTTCAACAGACATTTGTTGGACACTTACTACAGACAAGGCAATGCACAAAGCAGTGTACTAGGAGAAAACTTTACAAGGAACTCTTCATTTAGTAAAAGAAATATTTATAAAAACTGTTTTTTTCTGTTTCACATTTGTCTTCCTTTCAAGAAAGTGGGCATGCAAGGAGGGGGTCTACCTTTTCTCATCTCCATGTCTAGCAGTGTACTTGGTAAATGTGCTTTGCAGTGGAGCTACTTGGGGAATGAAAGTGTTGGGGGGAAAAAAGGACGTCTGCAACAAACTCCACAGGAAGGTTTATGGACCCCCACCTCAAGCCAGAGAGATCCAAGACCCGTAGGGCTACGAATCCCAGAATTCCATCATCATCCAGAAGAGAGGATTACCGGAAACTGAGGGGTGGAGTTAAGCAGACATGTTGGCTATATAACAAGGCTTTTGACCTTGGGGGTCTCTTGCTTCTCGCTGGGCTACAGCGTGCCATTGGGGTTTCCAGCTCTTCAGATCTGGTAGGACGTATTTAGAGATTTATCTCTCTCCCTCACTTTCTCTTTTGTCCCCGAGTTATTCATTTTTTTATTTCCCTTCCTTTTGTAAATAAACCCTTTTATTAACCTTTTTGTGAGTGCATGCAATTGTTCTTATTATAAGTCCTTTTTAAGCGCACGGGTGAGAACACACAGTCAGGCACCCCATTGTATATCGGGGTTGCCCTGTAACAAAAGCAGAAGAATGAAATAGAATGCAAGTTAAATGAAATGCAAGCCACAAAATAACATGATGTTTGCTTCTATTTTGTAGGAAGAAAACAAAGATAGGCATAGAAAAGTAATCCAGGGGCCTTCCAGGTGGCACAAGGGGTTAAGTCTCAGCACTATTAAGCTATCACCAGCAATTGCAGCATGAGTTCGATGTGGTGACCTGGCCAGGGAACTGACCATGGCATAGCAGACCTCTCCTGTCTCACCAGTTGCTCCCCACAGCAGTGTATTTCAATCACTAGCCTGTTCTGCTCCACTCTGTCTCTGGTGAATCCTCTCATCCTTCTCCACCCCCACCTCTGGCCTACACCAAGCTCTTGTATACATAAATAAATAAATTATTTTTTTTAAAAAGATAGGCATAGAAAAGTAATCCCAAAGGATATACCTTAGGTGTTCATCCCCTGCTCTACACCAGAAGGTAGAATTATATGGGATTGCTCACAGTTTATCATATTGTAACAGGAGCTGAGACCAAAGTCCAGTATAGGTGGTGCTCCCTGGAGGGGGGTTGCTTGTGAAGATAGATAGCCCCAGGAAAAATGCTAAAAAGGTATTGCAATTTGAGGTGGAGACTCTGATAAGAAATAAAAGGAACAGAAGAAGAAGGAGAGGAGTTGCCATAATGTAGAAGAGGAAATCCAGTGGCAGGAGATGCAGCCGCCATGATTGAGAGTTTGAAAATCAGCCACCAGGAGCTTTTGAGCTGCCAGGACATAGAGTTTCAGATTGAGCAATTTTGGAATCTTCAGTGACTTTGGGGCCAGCAACTTTGGCCCCCACCGCCCCAATCTTTAACAGAAAAAGTTTGAAGGCTTTGCAAGTAGCTGAGCGATGGAAACTGCTCTAGGTTTTGTTTTTACTGCAGCCGAAGGAAGAAGGCAGAGGCCTGAAGCGGGCGCCTTCCTAAAATCCGTGAGTGTAGCCGTCTGTTTGGCCGTCTGGCTGCTGTACTTTCTGTTTTCAGTTTCTGGCCTGATGCTGTGCTGGGGCATCACGGCAGCTCTGGGAGTATCTCCAGTTCTGTCCTGTGCTGTCCTAGTGAAATGGAACCTGGACTACTACTATCTGGTTGCTCCATGTCTGCAGAGGCAGGAAGACGCCATCTTCGACACTCGGCTCATTGTTTGGAAGAGGAGCTCCACGTCCTCAGTGGCACCACCTTCACTGTTTCTTATTTGGTGCTTAAAGGACTAGACATTGCTTTAAGTAAGGTAAATGGCCATATCCTGGCCTCAGTAATTCTTTGTTTTTCCCTGTTTGTTAAATAAATCCCATTGTTGTTGTTCCCTAAGTCTGAGCAGTCTTGCGATTGTGCATGTGGTACAGAACTAGGATAGTGACTGGTAAGCAATTTGGGCAGTGCCCTTGGCCAGTTTTAGTGCCCTCTCCTGCCCAGTATCAATATCTGCCATTTATTGAGTCAGTTTACACCTTCCAACTTTAAAAATGTTTCAGTGAACATTGATCTAACAATTCTTATTCTTTTCACTTACTCTCATCACAACTTTATTTCCTTTCAATTTTTTTCCCTAAAACTAGCAATGAAAGGATTCACCTGCTTCTCATTTTTTATCTCCAAATCTGTCTAGCTGCTTTAGGATATTTTTATTTATAAGTAGCCCTGTCTTTGCTAAGTATAGGATGAGAAAGTCCTAACATGTGTTTTCCCCCAAGAAGTTATTCCTGAGACCCAGCCCCCTCCCTCAGTGGGTGCCCCAGGTCCATAGAAGAAATAGTCATTTTGGATATCATTCTCTTTCCACCTAGCCACATGCTGAGGCTAATATTAAATCTTGCCATTTACCTCTCTGCACGATTCCCTGAACTTTCTTCCTTCTTTTTCTGCCATTCTTAATTCGTCAACTTAAGTGCTGGCCATTTCACACTTGCTTCACTGCTGTGTTCTCTTCCTAACTCTCTCCCTTCCTTTCATATTTTGCAAGACTCAGCAAAAGTTCTTCTTAGCCATCCTGATGCCTACAACATGCTATTTGAACCCAAGCTCTGCCTTGGTCGTTCCGCTACTGACAATTTTCTGGTGCACATTAAAATATTCTGACCTGGCCCTCAAAGGCAAGTTATTACTGTCACTATTTTCCATTTTCTTTTGGGTTTAAAAAACATTTTTTTTTCCTTCTTTGAATTACAAAATAATGTGTTGATAGAGAAAATCTAAACATATGCAGATTTTTAAAAAGCAAATGAAAATTATATGCAATTGTAGCTCCTTAGGTGGAGGTGATGAATATCTAAGGTACATTCATACCTTGGATTCTTTTCCATGCTGGTATAGAGTTCTCTTCCACAAAACCACAAGCAAATATACATGCTGCTTTGTGACTTGCTTTCTCATCTAATAATACAGAAGGAACAGCTCCTGATTTTATTGAATATTTCCCATCAGTATGTTTAAAGACTGCTTAGTGCTCCTTCAGATGAATGTGCTGTAATTTACTTAGCCTGCCCCATTTGGGTGGTCGTTTCATAGGTTTTTCCTTTAGAAACAGTGCAATGCTGAATAGAATTGAAGCTAACGATAAACATGCATCCATGATTTTCTTTCCTTAGGTCAATTGATAGAGAAAATATTTACCCATTTTTTTAATAATCAGGTTTCACTTTGTGGTTTTTTTTTTTTTTTTTTTGGTTAGAATTTCTCATGTTGCAATTAATCATTGCTTATTCTCTCCTTCTTTGTTGTCTGAGACCGGCTTCATCTTCGGTCAGTCCTCTCCTGTCACCTTGGAACCTCAGCTCTTAAGGCAAATTCTACTGGCAAACTCTATTTTTTTTCAACTTTACTGGTGCAAAGAAAGCAGAGCCGTGTGCAACTTTCTCTTTCCCCTGCTATTCCTGTCTCTTTCTTCAGAGCAGGGAAGGATGAAAATGTTCCCTAACTCAACTGTCACAACAGGGTAGTGGGGAAAGTCTGTCCTATCGTTGTATGACTTACCACACAAAAACACATACACACACACACGCACACATTTATATAATACACAATGCACATTCACAGTACACTCACACATGCACACAATGCATATATACACACTCATATGAGACACACATACACACATGAACACACCCCTGAGCTCTGAAATCCCCTCATGCAGGAGAGTTCAGATCAAACCCTGGGGGGCTAGTTTCTGTCTCTGGCTGTGAAAATAAAGTTGGGCATGAATCAGTGCCATGTTAGGACCTCTTAGGGCTCATTCTATGCTATGGCATAAAAATTCCTAAGTGGAGGCAGAAAAAAATTGTCTTTTTAAGCTGGGTTCTATCTGGGGACCTCAGGGGTGACCCCAGGTGAGGAGCAAGAGGCAAAAATGGTTGAGAGACTCCAGCTGGTTTGTCATTTTGCCTTGCCAGAAAGATGATATGAAGAGTGCTAGAAGGGGGACCTCCCCAGTGGCGCAGCGGTTAAGCGCTGCGCTGTGGAGCTGTCAGCAGCGGCGACGCGAGTTCGACGCCCGGCCGGGGAGAATCCCACATGGCGCGGCAGACCTCTCCTGCCTCGCCCGCTGCTCCCCTCAGCAGTGTATTTCTGACCTGCCTGTTCTGCTCCCCGCTCTGTCTCTGGTGAACCCTCTCGCTGCCCCACACCTCTGGCCTGTACCCCAGCTTGTATGTATAAAATAAAAATAAATAAAAAAAAAAGAGTGCTAGAAGGAAGGGAGGGGCCTTCTAGAGTAAGCAGGGTCCTGTGTTAACCCAAGGTTTATGTTCTCTCTTCCTTTTTTGAGAGGAGGGGAATATTGGACCTAAGAGAAGCTCCCCAAAGTTGGGAGTTGGCTTGGAGAGACAGACTGGCTGCTGCTTTCATCTGGACCTCCCGAAGAGCTGAGAAGGGAGGAGCGTGCAGGGCGTGGCTAACAGAGCAAGAGCAGCGGGAAGGGGCTCACGGCAACGCGGACACACTTGCATTCTCCTGTGCCCCATCAGTAAAAGTGGAAGAAGGTGAGGAGCAGGGACTGTGTGTCACTGGCCGCTGCTGGAGGTCCGGGCTGGGGTGGGACAAGTTAGGCCCACTCACAGGGTCTGCCTCTGATGACGTCTGTAGGAACATCCATAGCACGTCACAGGAGGGGAGAGAGCTAGCAGACAAGTGGCCCCGAATCAGGTGAGCGACGTCCCCAGGGCTTCCAGAGGTTTGGGAGGTTCCCCTACAAGACCCGGAATTGTGGGGCTGGAGTCAGGGTAGGGGTCCCAGGAAGCTCACGGACAGACTGTTAGGGGACAGGCGTGCCCCGTGAATAAACTGAGGGCGACTGTGATCATGATTATGATGTCACCTGAGAAAATGACACTTTAAACTTGAAATGATAACAGTTATTAGATGCAGTTGAGTTTTCCATATTTACTTAAATTGACAAAAATTTTTCTCTATTCTGAGAATAAATGAGTACTCATAAAAGAAAAAAATTCAAGTATTTATAAAAATAATGTGAATTTTCTGCTTGCTGTAGGTAATTTATGACTGTTTAAGTCATATCTGCTAGTCCATTTTTCAGGTGAGAAATGAGGCCCAGAGAAGGGAAGTGATTTATTTCAGGATTTAGTGTTACTGAACAGCAGAGCTGGTCCTGGAATCCATTTGCTCCCCCACTCTGTCAATGCCACCAGTGGAAAACCCCCAGATCCTACTTGTTGCCAGACAAAATTAGGTTTCTTGACTTGCAGTGAGGGAGAATGAGCACAGTGGAGAAACATGGAGGGGCTCAGAGGAGAGGCGAGCTGAATGGCCTTATTGTTTTTGGGGGTCGTGGTAGGAGATCTGGAGGGGGTTCGAGGAAATGGACCTTCGTTCTGAATTGGAGGCAGCTAAAATAAGATTTTGCTGTCCATCCAGCAGATGATGTAGCTCAGGAAGTAATCTGTAGGGTCAAATATCCTTTCAAGCATCTTCTGCTACCGTAACCAATCCCTTTCAATAAAAATACACCCGAGTTAAAAAGAGCAGCAATTTATAAATGACGTGTATTTCGATGCAATTGTTTTTCCTCTGCTTTGGAGGAGAGGAGGCCAGATTGCTTTTTAGAAATTTGAATAATGAAAGTTAAGAATTAGATTAGGTTTGACATCTGGCTCCAACTTTAATATGTCATCACACAAAGTACACTATCCATAAAAGAAGGGATCTAACATACTTTTTTCTCCTCTATTTTGCTAGTAGGGATTATTCTTGGCTTTCCTATGGCCATCACAATATAAGAATCTAAAAATCTCTACTATTCATCTGGTTATAAAGCCCAAGACATCTGAACTGAAATAGACTACTGAAATAAAGAGCTTACACATATATTTAATTTTATTATAATCTTGGTTATGTATTGTATTATATTATGTTATACTGCATATTACACATATGTAACCATGGCTATAATAAAATTATCATTTCCTATGTACCTGGATGTAATAATCAGATGTTCAGAGCTCTTCCTGGAAATTCTGTTTGCACTGTGCCGCCAGAGTTTGGGGGAAGAGCGATACGGAACATATGAAGTAGAAATGGGGACTTTTTCTGTGTCCTCAGGTTCACTCAGGAGGATGAATTCATTGGACAGAGTATTGGTGGACAAAAGCTCTACTTGATGGAAAAAACAAAGTCTTCAGATGTGGTATTTTGTGGGGTTGTATAGATTAGTTTCTGACTGAACTTGAGGACCCTGATGGACAAATAGGTCTTGTGAACTATGGATGGACCAAACAACTCCTCTATGTCTCAATCTAGCTAGAAAAAACATTTTTTCCTCAAACCCTATAAAAAGAAATAGGGGCATAATGGATGGGAGATAGACTAAGTAACTAACCGCAGGTGTAGAGGAACCATTTTAGAACCTCCTAGTAACACCTAGCAGCTGAAATATCTCCGAGATCAGCTGGAATGAGTAGGAGACTGCAGGTTGGCAAGGGGAAGATCCCCCTTGAGATTAGGAAGGGCACGTTGAGTCCCTGCCAGTGTCAGAAACCAGCAGGGTTGAAGTGGGTGTGTCTGCGTGCAATCCAGCTGTGTAAGAATCCAGATGCTGTACATGGGGAGGGACTCTAGGAGCTCCCATGACTGAGATCTGGGTTTTAAAAAGCTTCCTCCTTGCCGGCTCTGTGTTAATGAAATTGAACACAGCACAGGAACAGGGGCCCGAAGGGGAGAAGCAGAGCAGGCCGGGGAAGGAGAAACTACTGCTCAGAGTGCAGCCATTTCTACTGGCTGCATCTCTGCTCCACCGCTTCTCACGAGTAACCCTAACTATGCAAACCACATTCTCTGTGCATGGAGTTTCTCATTTGTCAAACGGCTTTGTAAATGCTCTCTTTCTAGGCTGACTTGAGGATGAAGCGAGATTGGGCTTTTTAAAATCATTATGGCAGGCTCCACCACAGAGATGGTTTTCAATGGTTCATTTCTTCCTCTCTAAGCAGAAAGTAAACCTTTCTCTCTAGTGGTCTAGCAAGTCAAGGGTCACAGGGACTGGACTCACTTGAGGAGAAAGGAACTTCATAGATTTTTCACACATAACTCTCTTTCTAATTCTGGCTTTAACACAGATTATAAAGAATAGAGTAGTTTGCCACAGGAGGCCTGTCTTTGGGATCTGCTACACTCTTTAAGTTTGAGATGGATCTGATTGGGTTGACTGACAGCAGTTATGACTGTGGATACTAGTTTATTCATTATCTTCTCTCTCTAAACAGCATGAGGGGCACGTAAAAGTTGGCTTTTCCAAGTCTCTGCAGGCAGCCAGAGACTAAAATTGACAAGAAATTTAAATTCTAGTTAAAAGCCCGTTCTTGTTCTTGTTTTTATGAATCTAGGTTGAATTAGATGGTTTTGAACAAAGAAAACTTAGAAATGGTTGAAATGAAGAAACAAGTCCCACTAGGAAAGATTTTTTTTTTTTTTTGGCAGGGTGGGGACGTGGTGGGAGGAAAGATGGGCAAAATAGGAGGGAGGGGGGATGGGGAGTTGGGGGTGTGTGGAGGGGTGATTTGACTTGCCATTCTTTTTCTAAGATTTATTTTATTTATTTATGCATACAAGAACTGAATATGTAGGCCAGAGGTGAAGGGGAAGGTGAGAGGATCCGCCAGAGACAGATTGGGAAGCAGAACAGGTGGATCCACTGAAATACACTGCTGAGGGGAGCAGTGGGCGAGACAGGAGAGGTCTGCTGCACCATGTTGGTTAGCTCCGTGGCCTGGGCTCTGGATAGGTTCTAGTGCTGAGACTTAACCCCTTGTACCACCCGGGAGGCCCCTGACCTTCTAATTCTAATCCTTTGAATGCACAGCTGTTCACTGGAAGTCCAGCTCCTTGCTTGGATGACTGACTCATCTTGATGTACCTGGACTTCTCCTGGTTATGTCCTCAGAGTGACAAGTTCCAGAAAATGCCTCTATCCTGGGAGACTCAGTCATCATGCTGGAAACAAATGAACCAGTACTGAGAAGAAGATAGCACCTGGGAACTCTGGAGCTGCAGGCTGAGGACCAGGCAAAGGAAGTCAGGTAGGAGTTCTTTGTGGGAAGTAGATTCCCAGAGCTGCAAAGTACAACTCTTCAGTTACTGGGGAAACCCAGAAGTTGGAGAAGTCATTGAAGTCACTTTGAATAAAAAGCAAAATAATCTATGCCATAGAAACAAATTCCATGCCCCACTAAATTTAAATGTGGACTTGCCTTATACTAAAGCCTCCTCTGGGACAGGGAATAGGGGAAATAAACTTACCTTCTAGGAAATGCTCTGCAGAGCCGGACTCAATAAAATCACTTAATGTGTTTATTAAACATTTTCCAGAACCTTGCCGTAGATCCACAAGATGTAATTACTAGAGGTGAGGACTAGGAATCTTCTCTTTGAATAAACACCAGGAGTGATTCTGATACGGAGGGAAGTTTTGGGGTCATTTGCTCTGAGGCAAATCTTCAAACATTTGTAACTACTTACCCCAGCATTAAAAAAAAATAAGCATATGTATCTTCAGCAAATGTAAATGCATTTATTTATAAATGCATCTCTATTGCTCTTAATAAGATTTTCCATTTTCCATTTCATACCTTGAGGGATTATTAAGTTGGTTTGGTGTTTGATCTTACAGTGATTTGAATCTTTTTTTTTAAGATTTCATTTATTTATTTGTTTGTTTGTTTATCTATCTATCTTGTGTAGAAGAACTGGGGTGTAGGCCAGAGGTGCAGAGGTAGTGAGAGGATTCACCAGAGACAGAGTGGGGAGCAGAACGGGCAGATTGACTGAAATACACTGCTAAGGGGAGCAGCAGGCAAGACAGGAGAGTTTTGCTGAGCCATGTGGGTTAGCTCCCTGGCTGGGGATGGGAATGGAGGTCAGGCAGCCATGGTGGTAGGGCTGAGACTTAACTCTTAGGTCACCAGGGAGGCCTGATTTGAATCTTTCTTTTCCAAACACACTCCAGTCTCCTAAAGTAGAGTTTCATGAGGGCAAAGGACTATGTTTATTTTATTCACTAGCAGAAGCATAGTGCTTGGCTCATAGTAGGTGTTCAATAAAATACTGGACTGAACTGTATTTGGGACTCCTCAGAAGAATCAGATAGCTTGTCCATGGAACTGTGCTGGTTAATACTAACACTGCACTTTCAAACTCCTTCCCGTTTCCATGGAAACATAACCTGTAGTTCATGGAGGCACCTCTACCTGTTAGTGCCAGGTACCCAAAGAGTGTTTAAAATCCTATTTCCTGGTCTCCAGCTGGTTTCTCCTGCAGGGCAGAACTACTGCTTCAGGAGAACGGACCCTCTATTGAAAGAGCAGCAGGGAGACATCAGTCAGAGGTTTTCAGTCCAGGCAAGGAAGGAGGAAGAGAGAAGAACAGCTTCATTCTTTAAACAATACCTCCCCTCAGGTGGCATGACTCAGAGGGGAAGCCTTCTTGGACTGGGAGGCAGAGAACAAATCCACTTCACTCTCTCGGGTGCTTTCTTGTTGAGTTCCAGTGATTACTAACATCAATTATGCCATCACTACTTAATAGCACCTTAGAAAATAAGGATTGCTTGCTTTGGAAAAAACTAGTCAGTTTCTTTATCTACTATTGATGGGAAAGAGCAGCACCAAAATGAAGATTGAAAGATGTGAAATACTCCCGTGGTTATATAACTTATTCCAGGCATGGGAGGTAATGCTGTGTACATTTTAGGCAAATTGTATAATGTTGTAGCTGGAGAGATCTTCTAGATTCTGCCCCTCAACTTGCATCCTCGCTCAGATTGCTCATGTACAACCAGTAGGTTCTTTTTGGTGAATGGCAGTAGTTCCTAATGTAATCAAAGCTGGTGAGGGTTATATGTTCCTACTTATGACTTCCTACTGCATTATGACCAAAGCAAGTTCCAGACCAAGTCCTACCATGTATACTTCCCTACTTCCCTCGAGCAGTGAGCAGATCTCTAAATGATCAGATCTGATCTCTGAGGTCCTCTGGCCATTATTAAAGAAAAAGTTATTCATGACACTTGTTAGGAATGTAAAGCAGATTTATTCAGGATTATTGAAATAGGTATAGAAACTGGTACCATTACAGAGCAACCTCAGGGTGAAATGGGTTGGCCTGACTGTGGGTCCTCACCCAAGCCCTTGAAAAAGACTTGTAATGAGACTCAATTGCAGGCACACACTGAAGACCTACAAAAACCAACCACCCCTCAGGACCACATGTTTCTGGTTATATAACAAGCCTCGCTGCTTAACTCCACCCTTCTTTCCCGGCAATTCTCCCTTCCATGGTAATAACATTATGGGATTTGCAGTCCTTGGTGCCTTGGATTTCATTGGCCTGGGGTGGGAGTGGGTCCATAAAACCCGAGTTTGTGGAGTTCCTTAAGGACATCCTCTCCCCCCAACAGTATGATGAGATTTTGTTGAAGGGGAGAGACGCTGGGCTCAACTCCTAATAAAAGAGAGAAAAGTGGGACTCTATAGCCATAGAGCAGTGTGTGCATGTGCGCACAAGTTTGCTCACATGTGTGTGTGCACGTATGTGTGTGTTGCAGGAGTAGGGTTAGCATATGGAAACTTGTGAAGAGGAAATGTTGGAACTCATGGATGCTGAGGGATGCCGAATTTTTGACTTATACCAGGAAGGAATTCATCTGGAAGTCAGCATAGGTGAGTTGTAAATGAATCTTTATTGTGGGTGAAAGTACACACTCAAGACTGAGTATGGGCAGATTCAGAGGAGAACGGTGCCTTGGGTCTTCAGGCTGCTGAGATAAATACTTGCTTAGTTTGAGAGGGCAGGGGTTCACAGATGGGATCCTGAATAGGTTTGACTACTTTTGTTTAACAAAAGGAACAGACATTTAAAGATGAGCAAATGGGTTCTGGCCAATGTTGTTTAACAAAAGGGCAGGAATTTACAGATTAGGTTAATAAGATTTGGCCAATTTTGTTTATCAAAAACACCAGACCCCTAACCTCCTGTTAGTTACAGGAGGTAGAAGTTTTACAACTAGTGGTTCCAGGTGTGAGATAAGTAGGGTTTGAGTAACTTTGTTCTGAATTGTGCACAGCTGTTTTTCAGAAATAATGGATGGGGAAAGTAACAGGCCACAGCCCTTGTGCTTAGTTCTAGTTCTGCCTCAGAAACATCAAAGTTACAGGAGGGGTTTGGGCTAAGGCAAGCCAGAATTATCAAATATCACCTGGGTGCTGGCGGAGGGTGGAAACCCTGACTAAGCTTGAGAGGGTTCACATCCGGAGGGCTGGGTGTTGACTAAACTGACAGCACAATCCTTGCTAAAACTGCGTTCTTGAACACGTGCCTAGTTGGATGGGACTTAGCTGAAAAAGAGCTCAGAGGAGCCTGACTGGAGTTTGGTCAAGGAGACAATTTTGTTGGTGTAGCTTCTATAAAAGACCCATGAGCAGAAAGTACATCATTATCCTGAAAGCTAGATTCAACTGACTTTATAGTTAAGATACTGACAGCAAGAATCCCCTGAATCAGTAACTTCTATCTGGAATCAAGTGTGGAACCAAAGAATACAGATGACTGCACTGTATTTTGGATTGTACAGACAAATCAGGTTTTTCAAAGAATACAGTTGACCACATTTGCTGAATTTGCTTCACCTACTTGTGCAAGAGCAGGAAAATCCTTTATAATACTTTTAGCAAAATCACAACGTTGAAGACCATTCATTTTACTAGTGAAGAGAGATAGCTCACTACCTGGAGTTAGAAAGAGAGTCAAGATGGTTGCAGGAGACACCTCTGAAGAACTATTTTCCACCAGTTTTTCAAACCATAGTGGTCTTAGGGCAATGGATGACTCCAGGAGTGCAGCTTGGAACTGGCATGCAGTTAGTGCCAACTAATTTAATGCAAGCTATAGACGACACGATAGTGGTACTCAAGGTTTTTTTTTTGTTAGTTTTTAAATGAAACCTGTAACTATAACCTGAGTGAAATAAGGCATAATTGTGATTTTTCTCTTGTGTAGCTCAAGGTAATATATAGGGTGATTTTAAGGAAATTCATAGCAATATGAAGTAATTTTTAAAGATCAATTATTCTAGTGAGTTGACAAAGAATATTCCTAACATATAGCAGAACTCCAAGTGTTTGCTCCAATCATTACCCCTCTTAAAATATTACAGAGAGAAGTTACCTCCAGAAGCTCTCATTTTTCTCAAATCCCAACTCTAAATGTTCTTCCAATGTTCATTTCCCCCACAAACACTCTTTTCTTTTCTCATAATTATGCTTTCCCTTTCCTGTGGTAATCTGGACTTTCCTGCTGATTTCTCACCATTGTCACCATCTGCAGAATGAAGCACAGAGAAGTGGGTGGGGAGTTAGGGAGAAAGGCAGGGCCTTGTCAGAATGTTGGAAGAGAGGAAGAAAATGTGACTATTCATTCTTTTCTGTTGTATAACTTACTCAACCCCCAAGCTTGTGGGTGAGTATGATATCTCTAGTTATGAATTATTCATTTCTGACCTCTTATTTCTCTTACTCTCTTCCATTACTATACCTAATGCCACTACAATTAAAAATATTTTTATGTTTTAGATTTACTATAGCTATAGCATATATATCATTGAAATTATTACAAATTTCAACCACTAATGGAATGTCTATTTTTCTTACGCTTGAAAATGACAGTAATACAATTTATGTTCAGCTCTACCACTGCAATGTTTAAACACATAGAAGATGATAAACACAGCAACAAGATGTCTATAACTATATACTAATCCTCAGAGAGAGGTGGTTTTGGTTCCTCTCACAGTGAAAGTCAGGCTGTTTGATCTGGTAATTAATGTGCATAAATAATGCAAGATGAAGAATCCTTTATCTTATTCTTCCTTTTTAGAGCTTTGATGCAAAAAAAAAAAAAAAAAAAAAAAGAATGTACAGATAAGGGTAAAAGTTTCCTAAGAATAAACCAGTTGGTTAGTGGCAGAACCAGGACCAGAACCTGATTTTTTCCCTCTCTATCATGTTGACTCTTTGCCAGATCTGACTGGCAGAAAATGGTTGTTTTGACTAGGATATAAGAACATAGGAATGGGATTTTATTTCTCCAAAAACACAAAATTGAGCTTTGGGTAACTGGGAAATTTGGATGAAAAGAAATGAGTGTATCCTCATGCGGCATAGCACAATTAGACATCTGTTCTCTGGGTTGTCAGCTCATGAAAGAGGAACTCAAGCATATCTCCTAGGCTGTTGCTGTTAGTTAAGTTGCAAAGTAGCAGCTGGAAAATGTTCCTAGGATTGAAACTTTCCTTGGTTTTCTGGAATGAACAGGCTGGGCAATACCCAAGACTTCATGAAGCAGAAGTCTACCTAAAAGAGAAAGGAATGTCAAAGAAAAATTACACCAAATGGAGATAAGTAGGCAAGGAAGATTTGGTCCAAGACTATTGCAGTAGGGGAGAGATTCAGCTCACTCCACCAAAACAAGAGGTAGAAAAATTTGAAACATTAATATGAGTTAGTGGGAAAGTTCTAGAGGACATTTGGGTGGGCATTAATCAATGTGATTAGTTCATCAGTCTTTGCTAATAGGTGTTAATTTAAGTTAGTCTCCTTTCCTCCCACAAAGTCTGAGAAATAGATTTAAAGTGCTGGTATCCAAGTCCTAGAGGAAAATTCCTAAGTTGGTGAAGATGTATATCTCAAAGAAGCAGAAAAGAATTTATATTTGTACAATTTACCCTAAGAAAAGGGAGGTAGCTCAGGGGACTATAGTTAGAAAGTAAGGTATGCTCAATCAACTGCACCTATTTTAAGGAAATGCAAATCAAAATCATGGCGACGATATCACCTTATCCCTGAGAATCCCTACTAAAAAGACAGGACACGGGGGCTGACAAGGATGTGGAGCAAAGAAAAGTTGTTCGCTGTGACTGGAAATATAAATTGGCATAGCCTCTACGAAAGCAGTAGTGAGCTTTGCTTTTCAGAGAATTCTTAAGTTTTGTATCCTTATTCATTAAAGATGTCAACCTGTTGTTTCTTTCCTTGTAGTGTCCTTATCTGGCTTTTGGTGTCACTGTCCACCTTGACTCACATTCCTCACTTTCGTGCTTTAATGTTAGGAACAATCATTTTAAACATAAGGTAGATGGACTCTCTTCTCTGCTAAAAATCTCTATCTTACTATGCTGAAAATAAAGGGCAAAGGGGCTTATAATGACTGCAACTCCCCATCCCATCCTCTATCTTCTTACTCTTATTCCTGTTCAAATCCTGCTCTTCTTCCCATCACTCTCTCCAGCCAAACTGGTCTCTTGCCATTTCTCCAGGGCGGGCACTCCTCAGCTGTGGCTCTTTCCCTGGCTGTGTCCCTTGCATCTCTTTATGCCCAAGATCCATGCTTAAGCTTGGCCCCTCCCCTTCTTTATATCTTTACCAAGCCTGGATCATCATTTTTAGTATTGCAGATTGCCTTGTAATTCCACCGCCAATCTCCCTTACATGTTGTCTTTCCTTTCTTCCTCTTTTCAGGGTGCTTACAGCCTTTTAACATGTATCATTTACTACATTTATTATTTAATGTCTGCTGTCACCATCCACCATGGCATTTCTATGAGATTAGGTATCTTTATTTCATTTACTGATACAGCTCAAGGGCCAAACACACAGTAGGTATTCAATGAATATTTGTTGATAAATGTATGGAATAAAAGTACAAATATACCTAAAAGTGGAAGTTTTGTTTGGGTTGGCGAGGATTGGGAGAGAAAAGAGAAGTTACTCTGGAGCTTAGGGCCTCTTGGGCTGCAGTTGGAGCATGGGGTGGTATCACAGTCTGAGTTTGTTCCTTTGCTATTTATGTAGTAGCCGTAACCCCCATTAACTATCCTTGGAGATTGAGTCTGTAAAGAGCAAATTCAGTGAAATGAGATCATACGGAGGAGGCCCTAATTCAAATCTACTGGCAAACTTTGAAGAGAAAGAGGCATCAGATGTATACAGTGACAAGGCCACAGGCAGACCCAGCAAGGAGGTGGCCGTCTGCAAGCCAAGAAGACATACATCATGAGAAACCAAGTCTTCCAACACTTTGATCTCATCTTCAGTCTCCAAAGCAGTGAGAACAGTGAGAAGTATGGTTTGTTGTTGAAGACCTTCGGTGGTGGAGTGTTCTGACAGTCCCAGTAGACAGGTGGCATTTGGCATGAAAGCCCTTGCTCTTCTCCTTCTCTTGGCAGTGCCATCAGGTGAAAGGGGTAGGGACCTGGCACAAAAATGGGGTCAGAAATTCAGTCGTGGAGTTCTGCCTAGGTCTCTTGCTTCCCAGTCTGCAGGGGTTAAATGCATCTACTACTTGTCAGGTTTCCTCAATATGCCTTATTTCCATTGCAAGTGGTGTGTTTGAGGAAGGGTGCTATGTGGTTTGCTGGGTCATTTATTTGTTCTTCCTTCACTATTCATCAATTATGGGGTGGGTGCTTTTTCTGTGCTAGGTTCCTATGATCTAGAGACTGATACTGTGTTATTCTTACTATCAATTTGTGATCTCTGGTAGTAGAGAAATGTGTTGCGTTGCAGGGTAAGGTGTTTAATGCTAGAGGGCATCCAAGTGCAATGGGCTAGCAGAGAAGACTGAACAGGAGTAGCTCTTAAGTGCTCCTTAGTGTATTGGGTGAGTTAACAAATTTACACAGGTGCAAACAGACCCATGGATTGGAATTTTTACTCATGTGTATTATTTTCAGTTCATATAAAAACCCCTCCAAGATTTCTGTAAAACTATGCATAAAGCCTCACTCCATAGGACGCAGTACTCCTAAATGGGCTCATCTTCATATTGAAGTCTTCAGAATCCTGAAACCCATCTATTAAATAAATTCTCTTGATAAAATTTGTATTTCAAATATTCTATTGTGTCTCATATCTTCTAGCCATCTGTTGTGCCTGAATTTCTCTGGAGACAGTATTTAACCTTTGGGTTAAATAGTTTTTAAATGGCACAGCAAGGAGGATAATGTCACATCAGCACACTATGAAAGGACTTCTCTTTACTCCAGTGGTATTTTGTGCTTTGTGAGACCCCCCCAAAATGTGCTTTATAGGGACTATTATCACCATAGGTTGGAAAAGGTATTTTGTCTCAATTTAAGAATTTAGAGACAGGAAACAAAGTGAGTAAGTAGAAATGCATCTTTGTTTGAAAGGAAAAGGATAAACACAGTGGGTTTCCTTAGGGATTGGTCTGGGTCAATCTTATAATACCTTTATAAATGATAAATGGCTTACACAGTGAAATCTCCAAGTCTGCAGCCAGTGCTGAACTATTCCGGGTAGAGCAAAGCTAATCTGATGAGTACCAACTACAGAGAAAACTAAGGAGGCTCTGCTAATGGATAGGAAAGTGGTGAATGAGTTTAAGTATAGACATGTGCCATGAAATACATCCAGAACAGGAAAATTCAGAATATTTCAAAAGGCAACTTCCAAAATATTACAGGGGAAAAAGACTCTAGAGTCATGGTAAAGTCATACCTGCTGATGTAAACGTATATGCTTCTGCAGCCAAAAAGATTCACATATGAGTGTATTATCAAGAGGGAAAACAAGACAGATTTAATCATAAGTATCGTAAACTCGACTTTCTAAAGTGGAGGCTCTTCGTCATGTATTCATTTAATTTGTGTATCTATAGAACATGTACTATATGTGATGTGCTTGGCGCCATGTTGAAGACGCACAGGCCTCTAAGGAAGTTGGACAGACATTAGGCAGTTAGAGTGATGGAAGGAGACTGGTGAGGCTCTGGGACTAGCAGGAGTCTGGCAGAGTCTAGAGTGAGCAGTAGCCAAGGACCTCGGCACTCAAGGACCATGGACAGCAGCCGTGGTGAGGAAACTCCTAGCGACTATATCCTAGGAAGGGTTGCCTTTGCTCCTCTGTTTGTTCTAAACACCAACTATCACCATTAGGAGGTCTACTCTAGACTCCTTATCTCTGCTAAGTGCCTTACATACCTTATTCTGACAATGTTGTAATTTATCTAAGCCTCATGTTTCCGGAAAGTAGTGCTGGTTAAGAAATGCTCTGTTCTTCTGTGTTCTGGGTAGTGGCTAACTGTCAAAGACCCTGTGCCCTAGCATATGCCAAGGGAGGACTGTCTCCATCCTTCCTCATGACTTCCCTAAGAGTCAAGGATAGCTCCCTTGTATACCCAGGTGTCCTTCCTTTTCTCTGACAAAATGAACAATATCTACTGTACTTGCATAAATAAAATCATCTCTTTAATTATCTTGTGCATTTTGTCTTTCAAAATTTAAAGATAAGAACTACAATCAGACAGTTACTTGATGACTTATGCTCTGTGTATTTGCTCATAAGGCACTGTGTTGGACTCTGGCTGTATAATGCTAAGCAAGGCAGATCTAATTCTCTTCTGAATCTCCAGACCACCATCTATTAGAAGCATCAGATGATAAGACAAGGAATTACTGAAAGTCTTAGGACTGTTGAGATAGATGTAATTACCGATTATAAAATAAAGAGGGACTGAGCCAGCATTGATAAGTGTAATGTTTACATCCCCTTTAAATGCTTCTTTAAGTTACATCTTAAAATATGGCCATTCCTTTTGTTGAGGAGCAGTATAGCTAATCATACAAAGATCTGATATAGTTGAGGGAAGTCCGGTCAGACCTCTGTCCTGGCCACTCATGGCCTTTCAGAATGAATAGACAATGGCCAAATGGATGTTCTTTGTTACTTCTGCTGGGGTTCCTGACTGCTGAGCACGCAGGCCACCAAAACTCAGGTCAGCTGTGAGCCCTGGACAAAAGTTTAAAGGTGAGGGAAGAAGATGTGTTTATTTATTTGACACATAAACCTGAGTTGAACTGCATTTTTGATGTTTGGATCTCACCAATGGTCCACTTAGAAGATGAAGCAAAATCTTAGAACAAGAAAGCTTTAGAAATATTTCCTTTGACCCTGTTTTGTTTAGTGGATTACTATACCAAAGAAGTATTTGAAGGAGTCAGTTCTGCTCACAAATTTCTTTTGTGTGTGTGAAAATGCGTCAGAATTGGATTTGGCCTAAGTCTTTGTCTAGTACAGGGATCACAGTTTCAATATTTCCTCAGTTTCTGGTGCCCAAAAACAGGAAGGAAGGAAGGGAGGAAGGAAAGAAGGAGCATCAGGATATAGACTCATGGTTGTCTTAAGGTCAACAGCCTGATCAGGGTCCTGTAGTGACTGTTTTTGTTTTTTTTTTTTTAAGATTTATTTATTTATGCATACAAGCTGGGATACCGGCCAGAGGCGTGGGGCAGCAAGAGGGTTCACCAGAGACAGAGTGGGGAGCAGAACAGGCAGATGGACAGAAATACACTGCTGAGGGGAGCAGCGGGCGAAGCAGGAGAGGTCTGCTGCGCGATGTGAGAATCTCTCCGGCTGGGCGCCAAACTCACGTCGCCGCTGCAGACAGCTCCACAGTGCAGCTCCTAGCCGCTGTGCCACCAGGGAGGCCCTGTAGTGACTGTTTCACCATGAGAGAGCAGCCTCCTGCAAAGTTTAAGTGTGGCCTGTTTAGAATAAATCAAAGGAAAGACTACTTACTCTGGTGGAGAGTATGCCAAAAGAAAAATGATGAGATTAAAATTATCTTGATATATTCACAGATAAAAGAGTCATGACTAAATGACCCTGAGATGCCTGAGAAATGCTCTTCCTGTTAAGATTGTCATGAGGGGCAAATTACATGCTGAATGTAATGTTGAAGCTGCTGTTGGATGGAATGAACCATTGGTACAGTCTAGAAAATCTATGATTTCTTGTCTTTGTTTTAGCATTTTGTTTTTATAGTTTTGATGAAAATCACAGAGGAAGTGGTGTATCACTATCTTCCATACACCTAAATTTCCTGATGATAAAGGGAAGTGGTCATGAATAGGGCTGAAATAGCACAATAAATCCCTTGAACTATTCATCATCAAGAGTGTTGAAATCAGGGCCTCCCTGGTGGCACAAGGGGTTAAGTTTCAGCACTATGAAGATATCTGCAGCCACTGCAGCATGAGTTCCATCCCCAGCCAGGGAGCTTCCTACATGGCACAGCAGTCTCACCTGCTGCTTCCCTCAACAATGTATTTCAGTCAATCTGCCTGCTCTGCTCCCCTCTCTGTCTATGGTGGTTCCTCACACCCCCCCCAACACCTCTGGTCTACACCCCAGCTCTTGTATGCATAAATAAATCTTTTAAAAAAATGGTTGAAATCAAAGTGGCTCAGAGTTCAGGCCTGAGATTCTGAACCCCACCCAGCTCTCTCAGCACCTGGACATGAATTTTCCAGCAAGTGACTTAATGTCCCTCAGGCTATTTCCTCTTCCAGAAAATGGGAAACATAACAGTACCTTCTCAATAGTTTTCCTTAACTTACCTGCATGTTTTGTTTTTCCTTGTATCACTTTGGTTCCTTGTGGTAATAATTTTCCTTTATGAAATAGCCTTTCCATAATGTTGGTCCAAAGGTGCAGTCTGCCTGATGTCACACACCTGCTCAAAGGTCAGCAGGTGACCAGGCCCAGTGAGGAGAACCCTCTCATGGCCATTGGTGCAGTGGTGGACATGCGGCCTAAACAAAGTCAAACAGAATCAGTTTTGGGACTTTTTCTGAAGTTGTTGGGGAAGACCCTCTACAGTGCTGTATCCATCAGTTGGGTTACTAAACCAAATATCCTGACTGGTGACTTAGACAACAGTACTTTATTTCTCATGCTTCTGGAGGCTGTGAAGTTCAAGATCAAGGTGTCAGGCTTGTTGGTTTCTGGTGCAACTGGCTTGTAGGTGCTGTTTTCTCAATATTCTTCCACAGGCAGAGAGAGTTCTCATTCTGGTACCTCTTCTTGTAAGGAAACCAGTCCTACTGGATTTGGTCCCCAGCCTCATGACTTCTTTTAACCTTATAGTTCCTGTCACCAAACACAGACATATTGGGATTTCAATAAATGAATCGGGGCGGGGTGGGGGGCACATATCAATCCAGGGCATGTTGCTATGTTGATGGGACATAGCATGGAGGTGAGGGCTTTTATGTCCCGCTAACATAGGGAGAGTCTGAGGATAAAGCAACATAGAGGGAAGCAGCACTGAGAGAGTGTCCTGATGACCTTCAAGGCGGTAGGTCTAGCTCCGTCTTTAGCCAGCTAAACTCCAAGATTCTATCACGTGAGTCTTACCTTCTTTCACTTTTCTTAAATGTTTTTTGCCACTTGCCACCAAAATATTTTTGACTAATGGCAGATTGTTGGAGATATCAAATGGAATTCTACATATAAAGTGTTTGCAGTAGCACCTGGAAGATAGTAAGGGCTCAATAAACACCAGCTCCTGTTATTCTCAGTGATTGCATCTGTGACAGAGTCAAATGATTTTGGATTTTCTGAGCTATCAGTGGTAACATGGAACCACTTATCATCTGAAAAACACTGGGAAGGTAATTTATAGAACTTCACATTTTGTGGAGATTCATTTTTGAAGGGCACGGGGTTGTTGGACAGATTGCTCCCAGCAAAAAAAGATGCAGCCATGGCAGCACACAATTCATAACTTTTAGACAATATGATTTGTCTTCCCAATGTGTTGAAGGAAAGGCCAATGGAGATATTTTTAAACAGGGAGCTAAAGTTACACAAGGTGATTGCTTTTGGCCTTCAAATCAATTCAACAAAGGATGGAAACCAGCCCTACTGGATTCGGTCCCCAGCCTCATAACTTCCTTTAACCTTAATTAATTCCTGTCTCCAAACACAGACATATTGGATTTCTACAAATGAATTTGGTGTGGGGGTGCACGTGTCAATCCAGGGCATGTTGTTATGTTGATGGGACATAAGCATGGAGGTGAGGGCTTTTATGTCCCGCTAACATAGGGAGAGTCTAAGAATAAAGCAATAGAAGGGAGAGGAAAGAATATAGAAAAATATATAATGCTGAGATGAACTATTTAGCTACTTGAATGAACAGAACAAAACTTGTCATCTGATGCTTTGGTTTTCATATGTTGTGAGATATTATACCAATCAGGAAAAAAGCTTATGTCATCAGTTCTCTCAAATTTATAATTGACTATCATTAACATTGGTACATTTACTGTATTTTAATGGCAGGGAAAAATAGTCTTGCTATTTTGCCTATGGAAATATTTTCCATCAAAATCTTTTTTCAACAGTTAATATCCCATTTAAAATTTTGAGTTTTGCACATTATGTTTTAAGTTTAAACTGATCCCTCCCTTCTGCACGGGAGGAAATTATTTTTAAAATTCTAGCACATTCAATGAAGTTTAGATAATTCTAAAATATTTCAAGATATTAAGACCACAATCTACAAAACAAATTTAAAATTCCTCTCTTGTACTAAGTATCATGTTTGATACAGGAATTTCAGCAATGTGATGAAGATTTATTTTCAATGTTGCCACACTAGTAAGAAAAAAGTCTTTATAAAAATACATATTTTGAAGTATCTTGAGTTTACAAAATTTTTGAGGAATCAGAGACACTCAGAGTGACTCCTTGAGGGTGGAACTAGACTGGCTTTAATGAAATTTTTTTTTTAAAGATTATTTATGTGGGCCTCCCTGGTGGCATAGCAGTTAAGCACTGCACTGTAGAGCTGTCAGCAGCAGTGACTTGAGTTCGATGCCTGGCTGGAGAGATTCCCACATGGCTCTGCAGACCTGTCCTGCCTCGCCCGCTGCTCCCCTCAGCAGTGTATTTCAGTCGATCTGCCTGTTCTGCTCCCCACTCTATCTCTGGTGAACCCTCTTGCCACCCCACGCATCTGGCCTGTACCCCAGCTTGTATGCATAAATAATATTTTTTTAAAAAAAGATTTATTTATTCATGCATACAAGCTGGGGTGTAGGCCAGAGGTGTGGGGAAGGGGGTGAGAGGATTCACCAGAGACAGAGTGGGGACCAGAATAGGCAGATTGACTGAAATACACTCCTGAGGGGAGCAGTGGGCAAGTCAGAAGAGGAAGCTCCCTGGCCAGGAATCAAACTCATGCTGCAGTGGCTCTGGATAGCTTCTTCATAGTGCCGTGACTTCACCCATTGTGCCACCAGGAAGGTCCTCTTCAATTAAATGTTTTTGCCACCTCCTCAAAGCTTTCAAATATGTATAACTATGATTTTACTTTCCATTTAGTCCATTAGTAGAAAAGAAGGTGAAAGTTTACCTTAAAGTTCAGAATCTTATGTTAAATTCATTCAACTTTGATGTGCAATAATTTCCAAATTATGCTTCTCCTGTAGTACCTGATATGAAAAACAATTAAGAAAATGTCTATTGATAATGTTGACAAGGACAGTCCCTTTATCACCCCCATTCACTGGACAAGGATTTCTGCAGCCCCTCAGAACATCCTAAGCATATTAGGGTAGAGGACACTAAGTGACGAGCAGACAGGCATCCTTCTGATCCTAATGGAGCTTGGAGGTCAGTGAGGAAGGGAGGTGGGCCAGAGATAAAAAGACCTAGAGGGAAAGGACCTGTGCTTCTCCAGATTTAAAGGGAATGTCAAATCATTTTTGTAAGTCCAGAGCAGTTCCATGGACCCTCGGCACTGTGCCCAGTGAGTCAGCAGCCTGCTGCAGGCACTGCCGCGCCTTCTGGAGTCCTCTTACTCTTGCCCCAGTCTGGTCTTATGCATGGATCTTGGGTATAAAGAGATGCAAGAGACACAGGCAGGAAAAGAGCCGCAGCTGAGGAGTGCCTGCCCTGGAGAAATGGCAAGAGACCAGTTTGGCTGGAGAGAAGAGATGGGAAGAAGAGCAGGATTTGAACAGGAAGAAGAGCTAGCAAGTAAGGGACGGGGTGGGGAAGTTGCAGTCATTATAAGCCCTTTTGCCCTTTATTTTCAGCATAATGAGATTCAGATTTTTAGCAGAGAAGTGACTCTATCTACCTTATGTTTAAAGTGATCACTCCTAACATTAAAGCATGAAAGTGAGGAATGTGAGTCAAGGTGGACAGTGACACCAAAACCCTGATAAGGACACTACAAGGAAAGAAACAACAGGTCGACATCTTTGATGAAGAAGGACATAAAATTTAAGCAAGTATCCAAAAAGCAAAGCCCACTACTGCTTTTCGTAGAGGTTGTGCCAATTTATACTCCAGCCACAGGGAACAAGTTTCCTTTTCTCCATACCCTTGTCAGCACTTGTGTCCTGTCTTTTTAGTAGGGATTCTAGGAATAAGGTGATATGACCATGATTTTGATTTGCATTTCTTTAAAATAGGTGCAGTTGAGCACCCCTTCCCCTTCAACCTGATGATTTCATTCATTTCTCTCATAAATTAGACCCTTTAGTTTTTGATATATCATGTATTCCCCCAAGCCACCTTTATTATTCCCCTATTTTGACATTCATCTTCCAAAAGATTTTTGATATGTGGTATCTGGTAGGTAAATTTACATGTCAGATAGCAAATGCTTCAGTCTACCCTCATCATTGGTCAATAGTGTGGTGGGATTTAGAATTATAAGTTGCAAATAATTCACCTCCTAAATGTTGTTTAGCTATATACATAATACATGTCATTGTAAAGAATTCAAAACATACAAATAGAAGAGGAAAGTAAAGGTAGTCTGAAAAAGCATCCTAAATTGACCGCCAATATTCTGAGGGTCTAGTGGACAAGAGGCCTCACGGCTGTGTAGACTCACTTGCTAGTATAGTAATATCTATAGAGGAGACTGGCGCTCTGAAGTCCAGAGCGCTGTTGAATCAACATGTCCAGACAGTAAACCTCCAGTCTTCTGCCAGTGGGGAGGGGAAATGGGCTTAACCATTCTGTGTTCACTTCCAAAGAATCCCCTAGGTTTCCACCCACCTGATCCACTTGGTACCTTGTGCCCCCAGGGCGGAGCTTTGGAGGGGCCTGCAGGGGAATGAGCTTGCTTTTGCTTCTGCCAGTGCTTGCTTAGGTTTTGGCTTTGTCATGTTTGCTAAAAAGTTACTATTCAGTCTTGGTCCTAAAAATATTGTTCTTGTCTCCTTGCCACTTCTATTTATCCAGTGATTTTACCTTTTAATCTAATACCTTTACTGTTATTTTAGTGTAATTATAAGGAGTGGGGATAATTCCCTATATTCATTTTTTTGATCATTAGTGGGAAGTATCTCATGAAATATTATGTACTTTTAAATTTGGTGTCTTAGATCTCGTAGAGCAAAGTAAGTGTTGCGTGTGAGTAAATGTGTTGAGGTTAAGAGAGCATAAGCACTAGACTCAGATGCCTAGTGAACCCTGATTTCATACTATTACTATATTTATTTAAATCACAAATTTAATTTCTATGACTCTTCTCCCCCACGTGTTATAAACAGCCTACGTTTAAAATCTATTCTTTCTTTCACACATTGACATTAAATCTATGTCAAAACAAGTTCCTTTCCAGGAACGAGTAGAAATTGTCTTACTTGGAACTTAGTAATTTTTCAAAATACAGCAGGACCTCTTTCTTCTTTTTGTTAAACATGCTTGTGGCCCACCTACACACATTAGGAAAAACTAAATCTTAAAAACAATGGAAATATAAAATTTGTCAAAGCTCTAGATATGAAAGTTACTAAAATCCACTTATTTCAGTTCTTAGTCCCCTGTATTCTTCTGATATTAAAGTTTTCTCATACTTTAATATGAGAAAACTTCTCTATAGTTAAATTGATAGAATCAACAAATTTTAAGTGACATGTAATATTTAAATTTATCATTCTAAATTCTCATGGGTAAAAGTGATAGAAATTCAGCTGAAACTAATTTACATCCAAAAGGTCATAGAATTCTGACAGTTTATTTAGCTCTAGTTACAACTGGATCAAGGCAGGATATCAAAATACTACTAGTGTCCCTCTCTCTCAAATATATACATATATATGTTTATATATTTTACATATTGATATTAAATCTATGTCAAATACAAGCTGTCTATAAAAATTAGATCATACTTTTTAAATAAAAATTTTTTATTAATAGCAATAATATTCAAACAAATATCCAAATGAATGTTAATCATTTAAAGTAGTTTTCTTAGGAGGCTAAATCACTTACTAAAATAATGGGATACTTAAAATTTTTCTTTTGGATTTTCCTTCCTGTAGTGTGGATTAGAGTCACAGAAGGAAATCAGTGTCTTAATTTTATAATCGTAAGACATTGACTGGCCCTTTCTTATAGCTTCTCTTAAAGATACTTGTGATACTGTTTGGTTTGCTTACGACTTGCAATCCCTTGCATGTTTGATATTTTCCCAACCTTATTAGCCATAGTAGGATGCAGAAAATAGCTCACCCAGTGGGAAATCAAAATGTCAAACTCTTTTTTTTTCTAGATTCCCTTGCAGCTGGGACATGGCTCCTTACATTGACTTAGAGGCAGGAACCAACGACTGAAAGAGGAGGGGGCTGGGAGCCTCTACTCAGATTGATTCCTGGGGCAGTAGAGGCTGCAGGGCTGGGCTGGCTTCCGGGGTGCAGGGCTGGAGTGGTGGGTGGTGCAGCTGCAGAGCCCCCTCTCTGGTGGTGGTAGGGATGTCCACACTTAGGAGCTGTGTGACATGGCTGTGAGCACTGACCTGTGTCCCCTAGAACCTGGCTGTCCACCCACACTGACAAATGTGTCATCTACCAGTATCATTATTACAGATTCCTTTCTTGTCCAAATCAAACCAGCAGAGTCAGTTTCTGTTACAACTGAGACCTATAAACCAATGGTCTTCTCTTCCTCTTCCTCTTTTTTGTACTTATTGACTCATATCATTATTACTCCATTTGGCCTCTGATAACAGAATGTCCTGATAACTCTCAGATGAAAGGGGTCTGGGAGAAGAGAGTTGGGGAAAAAGGGTGGAAGGCCACACTACATCCTGGAGACAGAGGGAGGCCTACTGGAAATCCATCAGAAATCAGGCCTTGATTTTTAAATGTGCATTATTCTGATTTTAGACCTCCACTATGCACTGACTATTGAGTGAATAGGAGATACCATGAGGAACTTAGAGATATGTTTTGATTGAAAAGCTTATACATAGCTACTCTACAGGTTGAGTTTTTATAAAAAGAAAACATTTTTTTCCCTTGGTTTATACATTGTTTTCACAATGAACACAGATGCTAAGTGAGCTACTTTTGGTCACACCTGGAGGGTATGGACATTACCACGAGGTAATTGATGGCCGTGAACTTTGGAATCTATGAAGTACAACACAAATGTATATCATTATTTATTCTCAAATATATTTACACAACACTTCTCATTCCAAAAGGCTTCGAAGTAGCTTCTGGGGAAAAAAAATGCATGGTGTTTCAGTTTTCTGTGTCTGGTTGACGACATCAGTCGTGGAATGGATCTAGCTAGCATGTTGAGACACTTGTCCTTTGTGTGAATGGGAGAACTAATGTTGGTTTGACCATTTTTATGCAAATCTAACACGTGACCTAGATGGCGTTCACGACTGACTTCCTGCTCTGTGTCTTCCCAAAGACATTCACCACACAATTCAGGTCATTTTCTACCCTGTGGGAAACAAAGAATCATGTAGTGGTGCAAAAATATTAATGCTACTGTATGGCGAGCATTAGGTAAGTTCTTACCATGAGCCAAGTGTCTGTCAGTGCTTTCAACTAAAGACCAGCAGGAAACACCAGTGGTTGTAGCAGTTGGGTTTATTACTCATTGCAATGAGGGAAAAGCACATCATAAGAAACTGAGGGCTTCTTATTAAGAGGATATTAAAGAGAAACTATTACAGAAGTTGGCCTGTTTTAGATGATTTCTGTGAAGGATTTAAGGAAGTAGGAGTTTGCCATCAGGAAGAATGGATACATGTACTATTATCTTGGGAACTATAGGATTTGGGCTCATTGAATAATCCTTTATTAGAGTGAGTGGGGGATCTTGTCAATCAGGCCCCTCTTTCTGTCAGTAAGGACACTATATTCAGATGGGAAATGACTTGCTCAAGGTCGCACAAAAATAAACTGGGCTTTAATTAAGGGTGGACTTGAGAAAGCAGAGAGGAGTGAGGTCACCAGTGATGGCAGGGGCAGTGGGGCAATTGTGGGAGAAAGTGAACAAAATCTGTGAAGCACAGGGTCTGTCTTGGTCATTCAAGGTAGACTGGGCAAGAAGCAGACCATGAATTTGTGAAGTTAGTTGTGGGAAATTATGGCTAAGCAATATCTTGGGGCAGATTACAGAAGAACTTATATGTAGGAAATGAGGAGCCTCTGAAGATATTTGAAAGGAGTGCCAGGAAATCACAAAATATAGCCAATACTGATGTTCCTAGGTACTTTCATAGTATTTTCACCATAAGTTTCATAAGAAGTACATTTTATTTTCTAACCCAGTACACACACACACACACACACACACACACACACACACACACACAACTGAAACTTATGAAACAAAACAAAATTTAGCCTTACTATGGGTGCCGCACCTGATTTTCCATTCCATTCTATAACATTTCACCTCCTTCTTCTTCCCTTTATTCCATTTCATGCTGCTCTTTATCTACTAAATTGAGTTTTCTACCTACTTAAGGAATGGCCTGAGGTTTGAAAAACATTGTTTTAAGGAAGTAAATCAGTGTGGTAAGAGAGAAGTAGGAGAAGGATGGCTGTTAATTGGCAATAAAAATGATGTTCATTGGGCATCCCTGGTGGTGCAATGGGTTAAGTCTCAGCCTATGAAGCTGTCCGCAGCCACTGCAGCACGAGTTTGATCCCTGGCCAGGGAGATTCCCACATGGTGCAGTAGACCTCTCCTGCCTCGCCTACTGCTCCCCTCAGCAGTGTACTTCAGTTGATCTGCCTGTTCTGCTCCCCGCTCTGTCTCTGGTGAACCCTCTCACCACCCTGCACCTCTGGCCTACACCCCAGTTCTTGTATGCATAAATAAAAAATCTTTTAAAAAATGATTTCATTAACAAGAAATTCATTAATTCATTTCTTCAAAAAAGCGTTTATTAAGGACCACCTGCATACCAGACATAAAGTTGCAAAGTGACCCAGAGCAAACAGTGGTCTCAAAGGCCCATAGCCAGCATATGTGTGTGGGGGGTGGGGTGGAGAGGGAAACAAGTAGCCAAGTCCCTGGTGGACGTTTTTGTTAGAGATTTGGGAAAATACTGCAGGATGGTCTGAGCTCCTGAGGAAAATAGGGTAGTGGTTCTTGAGGATGGAGTTGGCCAAGGGAACAGATGGGGGTGGTATATCCCAAGGGAAAGAACAACGTGTCAGTGACAAGGAGATTTGGAAGCAGAGTGTGATCTGAGTTTTATTGCCAGATTCCATAAATAAAAATAGAGGGCACCCAGTTAGGTTTACTTTCAGGAAAACAGTGAGTAATTTTTAGCATATCTTATATATCCGGGGGGGAGGGGGAAGACATTCTATGTGTCTGGAACATAGGTGGGTGTGACGAAGTGGTAAAGGTGAATCTGGAGGTGTATTGAGATCTTTTTTTGTGAAATGTTATAAGAATCTCCCCTGTAGACTCTTACTCACACTGAATGCTGATTTGAGAATAATTATGGAATGCTTGAAAAGAAATTAAAAACATACACCCAGAAAAATATGTAACCCATGAGTCCTTAGCTTATTAACAATGAGGGGAGAATCCTAGTACGTGGGTGGAATAATTATCAATTATTAATGACTATTAACTGCATTTGAGTAATTCTTTCTCATCTTCTATCCTGCTGAATTTAATTGTTTCTAAGATTCTTGATCCCTGTATTTAGTTGAGAAGAGAGAATGAACACAATTCGCCTTGTATACCGATTTCTTCTTTTATTCTAACCTGAAGCCGCATTTAGATTATTAACAGTAATGGAATCAATAACATGTTTGTGATGAACCAAAGGAGTCTTTGCTCTGTTGAAGCAGTTTTCCAGGTGTAGTAGACACAGCTTGACTACCTTTCATCCTGTCCCCCTGCCCTGGTTTGTGGGAATGGCTCCCCCCACATCCATTCTTCACACTGGCATGGGGATGGCCGCTGGCCCATCAGGGCAACACCTGACACCAGGTGGACCAGACAGAATTCAGTCCCTCTTGTCATACTTGCACTTGTAACTTTGATCAGGAGTTGCTATAGCTGCATTTTTCTGCCACATGGACTGGAAAATCAGAAGACTGGAATGTATTTTTGTTTGTTTTTATCCTAATGGCCCTAAGTACATTTGTTTCCTATTTAATTTTGTTTTAATGAATCACCATTGTTTTACATCCTTGTTAATGTTTTGATAGTATAGAATACCTCCCCTCAGGTGTGATCACAATAAGTCTCTCACCACCTGTCTCTCAACACCAGAGCACCCATAGTTCTCCATCATAGTCCACTGTGTTCTTCCAGCATCACTCCATCCCTCTCATCACCCCTCCCCTCCCCTCATGCAGGTCTCATAGCTGGGGTCACCTTTCAAGGGTTGCTTGTAATGGTTGCTTTTGACCCTTTGCTTGGATTCCCTGTATCTCATGTGTGAGTGACACTTTCTGGCTTACTTCTCTGGCATCATCCATTCCATCTCCATCCATGTTGCTGTATATGGAAGGTGTTTTTTTTTGAACACAGAGTAGTATTCCGTTGTGTCTTTATAGCATATCTTTTTGATCCTCTGTGCTTGGGCGCTTAGGTTGTTTCTATATCTTGGCTATTACTTTGATGACAACTCTGCTTCAAGTGCATTGCCTGGCTGACGGTCCACCACGCTCATTGGAATAGGTCTCATATTGGTTGTGTATTTCACTTCAATTTCAACTTCAGAGTAGAAGGCAAAGTATGCATTTAATAAACACTGGTCAAATTGATTGAATTATCTGTTTTGTACTTCTTTTATGTTCAAGAAAAATTCCAGCCTTTATAAAAACATTAACTTGTTTATAAATTCATTTATTCACTTGTTTATCAAATATTTACCTGCCAGATACTCTACCAGGGTCCTCATGTTCAGGTAATGTTTGTGTGGTTGAAGTGGAAGTGAAGGGGGAACAGTAAATGAAAAGTCTTCATCTCTCCTCATCTTGTTTCTGTTAACTCAAGAAAATTCAAGGGGTATGTTGTCATGTGTTTCTAGCTCCCTGTTCTGAGCCTCGGAGCATGAAAAAAGCTTAAAAAAGCCAGGCTCTGTTTACAGTGGTATTTTGTAAGGTCATTTTCAGAGATGGAGGCATCCCTCTTTCAGGTTGTCTGGGATTTAAGTGCCTTTGTATAATCTTCCCCAGGTCACTTCATAGAGAAAGTGGAAAATTTGGACAAGCGAGCATAGATTCTATCTTGGGCTGGACAGTGACCCTTAAAAGATATATCTAATTAACTCTGGTGCCTAGGAGGGTGACCTTATTGGAAATAGGAATTTTGCAGAGATAATTAAATTAAAAATCTTGAGATGAGATCATCTTGCATTTGCCCTAAATTCAACAACAGTGCCCTTGTAAGTGGCAGAAAAGAAGACAAAAGGCACATAGAGGAGAAGCCTCTATGAAATTGGAGGCAGAGGTTGTAGTGATTTTGCCACAGGACAGGGAAGCCCGTAGCCACCAGAAGCCTAGCGCCTCAGGAGGGACTGTGGCTTTGCGGAACCTTATTCTGGACTTCTGGCCTCCAGAATTTTTAGAAAATGAATTTCTATGGTTTTGAGTCACCGACTTTGTAGAATAATTAGAAAGCTAGCGCATTTTCCTCCACTGGACACACTGGGGAGCATGCCCAGGCTCAGCCAAGCCTATGGTTTGATTAACAAACACTGTTATGGGCTCAATATTTTGTCTTTTTCCAAAATTCATATGGACCCTTCACCTGCCTGTATCTGTCCCTTAGATGTGATGATTACAAACACTAACTTATGAAAATTAGTGTGACTACAAACATATAAAGATCACTCAAAAATGGTAGCTGTTCTATTATCAACAGCAATAAGGCAGTGATTCCTGTGGGGATTTATTAAAGCGAGAAGATTTAGGGAATATGCTACAGGGATTGGGGCGCTGAGAGAAGGTGCCTCTGGGCGAGTGAGTTGTGAAATGGCCCTGTGAGTGTCATCGGGACACCACCAAGTAACCAGCCTTGGAAAAATGGGAGGTGCCCTTTTAAAGTGGTGGGGCTGGAGTCCTGTAGTCCAGAGACAGCAGGATGAGGGGTGGGTGCTTTTATTGCAAGGGGTGGAAGTCCTGAAGAGAACCAAGGCCAGAGGCCAGAACATTCAAGGGGTGCTCCGGGAACTACGAGTAAACCCCATGTCTTTCCCAATTGGAGCAGAGGTTTGGTGCAAATGGCAAAATTGAAAGGAGCAGTGTATGAAACTTTGGTGAAGGGAGAAGAGCGAAGAGTCCCCCAACAGGTGACATTCAGAGGGAAGTCACAGGGGGTATTGTTGGGGTATGTTGGAGGGTGGATGGGATAGGAGAAGATTCCCCCAAACAGGCCTCTGCAGACAGAATACTTCTCCCAGCCCCCCTAGAGTGTCTACCCACCTCCTCTACTGGCTTGAGCCTTCCCTGGGCGTTGGGAAGACCCCAGGCAGAGCTGCTTACTTAGCAAGCAGCAGCCTGGGCAGCACGTCTTTGCTAGTGAATCCTGAAAAGGATTAATGTGACAAATTAAATTAAAATTTAGGAAACACACAAACTGAAACAAGACCTTTTAATTTGTAGCTCCAAATAGGCGAACTGCTCTGTTCAAGCAATTAAGCAGCTGCGATGATGAGAGGCAGCAAAACGCTGCAGCGGCGCTCATTCCCACAAAGGTTAATGAATCCGCTGGGTTAAAAAAAGTCTATTAGGCAGCAGGCACACGTGGCGACTCCCACTCTGCACCCTCCTAGCCACCATGCCTGGCCTGCCAGCCTCCTCTGCACCCAGAATGAGATAGCCTTCCCCCTTTGCTGACAGCAGGAGAAATCCAGAAAAGATAAGGTTGAGAAAAGGTCATCCACTGATTTTTGAAGGGACGGACTGGATGACCTTTTTTGAAGGGATGGACTGGATGACCCTTGCCAGGACAGCTTACACAGAACCTGGAGAAGCAGAGGGAGCCAAGGGCCACCCCAGTAGGGGGTGTGGGTGGCCGCCTCACAGGCGCCTGGGGACTGTGGTGGCCAGTACGTCCACCGCCACCGGGACTCTTTTCAGAAATGAGTGCTTTAGATAGTTCCATCACTGTATTTGGAAAGAAATGTACAGAAGAGCACACACAAAATTGCCTTCAGTCCCTGAACTCTGGAATTACTCTCTGTCTTTTAGTGTACAGAAACTTGTTTTTCTTTTTTAGCTAAATTAACTGGGAATGAAATTCCTCTTTGGGGTGAAATTCTTTTTTATTTTTCATTATTTTTCATAATACTTTCCTGGATTCAAGGTGGGAAAGCATCTAGTGCCCTGGTGTAGGGAGGAGAGAGATGAGGTGGAGATGTAACCGTGCTGAGTCCAAAATCTGGAAAAACTTGGTGCCCCCTGGAGGGGTTTGCTGATGAAAATGAATAGCCCCAGGGGAAAATGCTAAATTATGCAGTTTGGAGTGGAGATTCTGATGAAAATTTAAAGGGACTAAAGGAGAAGGAGATTGAGTCGCCATGATGTAAAAAAAAAAGAAGCAGTCTCCATGATGTAGGAATAGAGAAATCAACGGCAGAAAATGTAGCCACGAAGATTGAGTTTGGAAATCAGACGCCAGAAGTTTTGAGCCACTGGGATATAGAGTTTCGGATTGAGTGTTTTTGGAATCTTCAGTGACTTTGGGACCAGCGACTTTGAGGATTTGCAAGTAGCTGAGCAACAGAAACTGCTCCCAGTTTTGTCTTTACTGCGGCTGAAGGAGAAGGCAGAGGCCAAAGCAGGCGCCTTCCTAAAATGTGTGAGTGTGTCTGACTGCTATAGTTGTTGTTTTCAGTGTTGTTGGCCTGGTGCTGTGATGGGGCACCATGGCAGTTTCGGGAGCATCTCCAGCTGCATTTTGTGTCGTCCTCATGAGTTGGAACCTGGCCTACAGTCTGATTGTTGCGCATCTGCAGAAGAAGAAAGACGCCATTTTGGAAAAGTGTTCTATTGTTTGGAAGAGGAGCTCCACATCAGCAGTGGTGGGAAGACACCACCTTTGTTACTTTTCTGGGACTTAAAGGACTGGGCATTGCTTTAAGTAAGGTAAACGGCCATATGTTGACTTCAGTAATTCTTTGCTTTTCCCTGTTTGTTAGATAAATCCCACTGTTATTGTTTCCTAAACCTGAATAGTCTTGCAATTGTGCACTCAGGTGCAGACCAAGATAGTGACTGGTAAGCATTTTGGGCTCTGCCTTTGGCAATTTTGAAGCCCCATTTGCCCACTATCAGTTTTGGCACCCAACGTGGGGCACAGACAGGCACCCCATTTTATATTGGGCTGCCCAGTATCAGAGGGACTGATGTCCTCTGACAAAAAGGATTCAGAGATGGGGCTTACCGGAGGATCTAGGGAGGCATTGCTACTTGGTGTGAGTAGATACTTAGGGGGTACTGTAAGAGGTGTTAATTTCACAAGTATGTCAAAACAAGCAGTTTAAACATGGGCCGAGGCTCAGAAAGGAAGGGAGCACTGAGCCCCGATTATTGTCTGTGGAGGGCAGCAGCTAGTGGAATGACAGGGCCGGGTCATTGTGTTGGGGAAGAAAGGACAGCATGGACAAAATGCACAGATAGGTTTTTACAGACCCCACCCCACATCAGACCAGAGAGAACCAAGGACTTCAATCCCATGATGCCATCATCATCGAAGGGAGGATACTGGGAACTGAGGGTGGAGTTGAGCAGCCATGTTTGGATATATAACCAGACATGTGGGCTGGGGGACACTGGGCTGTTTGCTGGGTTTCAGTACACCATTGGGATTCCAGCTCAGCAGAACTGGTAGGACGCACTCACCAGTTTATTCTTTTTCTTTTTCCATTCCCTTTTGTAAATAAACCCTTTATTGATTTTATTGTGTGTGCCTGCAGTTGGGTCTTACTATAAGTCTTTTTAAACACAGGGTGAGAACTCACAGATAGGCACCCCATTTTATCTCGGGGTGCCCTGTAACAGTTTAGACAGTGAAATACTCAGCAAGTTGATGTGTCATGCTAGAAATTTGTCATTAAGATCATACCATATATACGTATATGTGTATATTTGAATGTGTGTCTATATACAGTTTTTATCCTATTTTATATATTTTTACTTTATATTCTTAAACATTTCTCCTGCCCATTAGAAATATACATATGTGTGTAAATATATATGAAACTTAAAATGCTTTAAAAATGCAATATTCCATCGAGGCAGTTATGCTCACCACTACACATATCAACACATTACCCGGATCCCTAAATTTGGAGAAAAGTTTCACTAGGGCTCCCCTTTCAGCAGTACATAACTTATTTCCCAGGCGAGTTTCCCCACGACACAGAGATGTTAATTATATCCAAAAGGGCATGTTTATTATAAAAGGGAGAGAAGAATCAAGGATACTTGCATGGATGCAAATGGGCAGAAAGGGCTGCCCCTGAAGGGACATGTTTGTGAAAGGTCTGCAAAAGGTATGCGCAGTAGTAAAGATAAAGAGTCCAGGCAGGTCTCAAGATGGAGGCCAGTGAAATAAGCCCCAGGTCAAGCGAGGAGAATTTATATAGGGCAGTGTTTAGCCCAGGGGGTCTGCGAGGGATCTTCAGTCATGCAGAAGGAGTTGTTTTTTCTTTCATCCCCTTTTTCGGACTGAGCTATCTGGTGTTCTGGTGAGGGTGGTAAGGGGGTGGGTGCCAGGGTGCCTGGAAGTTGTTTTTCTTTAAGTTGCTTCCTGCTTAGGTGACTGAGTGGCCATCATGGTTTCCCTGCTGCCAACCCAGGCCCAGGCCTACCAGGTTGCTAAGAGAGAGCCTGCGTGGTTGCAGGCAGGCAGCCTTGAGCAGAGGCATCTGCTGAGGGAGGTCAGTGAGGAGAAGCCCCGCCAGGGGCTGGCAGGCAGGTCACTGGCAGGCAGGAGGGCTGCTGCCCTGTGGAGGGACATAGAGTTGGTGAGAAGGACACCTGCATAGGCACAGGTGGGCAGAAGGACAGCTGCCCTGTGCCAGTGCAGAGATTGCCCCATACAGTCTTCTCTTTGGAAGGGGCTCATTCTTTCCTGGAGTGCTTGTTGATTTTGAATAACTGTAGAATTTGAAAGGGGCCTAGATTCTACAATGGCGCTCAATCTCCATATCTTTACTTCTGGTTTGTGCTCCTGACACTCCCTACAGCAGTCTGATATCTGCTGGTCTCTTGCTTTGTGATCTAGGCATTGGCACCTAAGGAGTCTGGTTCCCTTAGCTGGTTACTGGCTCTGTTCATCCCTCTACCTCACCTCCAGCTCTTGGCATGGTGTGAGCCAGGTTTCTGATCTTGTGCCTTATCCCCCATCATTTCCATTTCCTCTGTTACACTGGAAACTCCCTGAACTCGGGACACTTCATGTGTCTTCCGTACAGCACAGCATCGAGCACACTTACAGATTCAGCACATGTTTTTAAACAAACATGAGATTTTGAGTCAGTCATGGGCAGACACTCAGCTCCATGGGATTTCTCATCATCTGGTAGAACAGCACTCAGCTTAGGCTGATTTGTTCCTCATGCTGCTGAGACAGCTCCGATGGAGGAGGTGAGTGTTTATGATTCTTGTATTCCGGGTACCTGTATTTACACAGTGCTTTCTGTTTGTGACACCTAAGGGGTCTTTCCTAGAATATTTTATATTTTGTATTTCTGCAACTGAAAATGAGTGTGAGGAGGGTGGAGATGAGGGAAGGACGGGCCTCCTTCCCTCAGAAAGCTGAAGGTTTCTGTTAGCTGTCTTGGTAGCCAGTTATCTTGACTTTCAAGTAGGTAAATACTTGGACGATCACATTTCAGTTCTGAAAGAACTTAATAGTTCTGGAGGAAGAATGTGAGAACCAGAGCTACCTCTTGTTATTTTGAATTTCAATACTTGAAAGGAATCCATGCACACATTTCCACCCAACCCATGATTTTAACTTTACTGTTTTTAGCAAAACTATAAAAGTAAGTATTTTTATTGGCAGTTGAGAACAGACCTTCCAGAACCAATATACCCTTTATTTGGGAAGTGAGGGTTTCCTTTTCTTCTTTTGTCTGAAGCTTCTGTGTAGAAAAGTGAGACCTGGTGACTGTGTCTTTTATGGTGGCAAATAGGGTAAACAGTGGCCGTTAGCCACAAAAATCCTTTTTCTCTTCTTCTGTTAGCCAAATATAATGCAAATCACACAGTAAGCGCAGAGAAAAAAGGAAACTATAGGTGCTTTTTGACATTTCGTTCAACTGAAGTTGACCTTTTCCAAATTGTTTGCTTCTCTCACTTTCACCCTTTTCCTGCTTTTACAGAATTTTGATGAGCTCAGATACTCACAACCAAATAAGCTGCATGATGATTATGCTCTCAACAAAATAACCTAATAAACAGAAAATAAATGTCTTTGGAAAAAAAACCCCACAAGCTTTTAAAGATTGCATACAATCTTAAAATCTAGAAACTGAGAATCTTAAAACACTAGAAAAGCACACGGAGGTGACATAGTCAAACACCCGGGAGTCCACACCGGAACTCCTTTTAGTAACCAGGGTCAACACCATTACAGAATTGACTATAGAATGTCTCCTATTCTGGTTCTTCTCTATCAACTTACAGGAGTTGGTACTCAATGTGAAAGCTCCCTGCCCAGTGGGACTTAGACATACTTTCCACTCTAGGAAGGAAGTTTCTCTTCTCATTCCTTGGGTAAGTGATTCAGGGTTTTCCATATTTACTTCCCACCTATCTACTTAGCTTCCAGAAATTCCATGTCCCATGAAGTTCAGTCAAATCCAGTGCTCTCTGGTTCCCAAATAAAGTCTCTATTGTTCTTTTATTACCGTGTAAGTCCTTGGAACTCTCTCTCTCAGGCATAATTCGATGAATGAACATCTAGGAACTGCCGTTGTAGCAAAGTATTTTAACCACTGATGCCTCACAGAATTTTACATGATCATTTTTTCATTTCAAACCTCATATAATAAATGGTAGCAGGTATTTTATCTCCAATACCTTTTTATTTTAAACTGCTTTAAAATTTTCTCTTGGCCAATTTTTTTGGATTTTGGCACCTATGAAGGAAATGTAAAAAAAATCTCAGCCAATCTTTCCAATGTTGAGCCTGTCAAATGCAAAAGCAGTCTGATTTTTAAAAATCTTCTCTATTTAATTGATTGGAAGTTGATTTTTTTTTCTCTTCAGTGTGAAATCTCTTATTCTTGTAATCATTACCCCAGTTGAATCTGTATCATAGCACTATTTTAGAGTCACTCTTCAGTCGGATATATTTTTGTGCAGTGGCAGACAACTATGTCTTTCTGAGTGTAACAAGTATTTAGGATAGCTACAGGCTCAGTAGCCTCCTGATCATCAATTTCACTCCATCAAAACTCAGACATTACCATAATGCTTTTATTAACAATGAAACAGAAGTTAGAATAAGGAGAGTCTCTCTTAAGAAAGATCAGGTTACAGTACATTTGAAAAAAAATCCAGCTTCATCCCATGGCAGTCTCAGCCTCTGCCGAATGCTGCCTTTCTCATATCCAAATGCTGCCTTATGTTAAAAAGAAGTTTCCACATACAACTGTGACATGAAAATATTCTGAACAATAACAACTCTTCTGACCTAAAAGAGGACTCCATGAAACGACATTCTATGTGTAATATAAACAGACTTCCTTAAATCATATCTGATTATTGTTATTAGTTTGAAACCAGTTGTTCCAGTTTCTTCCTTAGATTTCATGCAATTTCTCTTCAAGCTGTCAGCTTCTGCTTTTTCTGTCCTCAGTGGAACTGGCTCATGGCTCACTACCCATTGTTCATTTGATATTCTTTCATTGCTTGAAAATATATAGTCACCAATAAATTTAATCAGTTTTTCTAGCTTAAATGATCTTTATTCTTTTAGCCTTTCCTTGAAAGTTCTGTTTAATCTTTAAAAAATATTCCTCAATGGACTTTCTCTGATTCTCTGAGTTCACCAGATGTTGTTCAGTTCTGGATTGAACAGAGTCATTTATTAAATACTGTTTCCCATTGTTCTGCAGACAAGAAATAATTATCCCTGGCGGTTCTAGTTCTTCTCTATCAACTTATAAGAGATTTTTTAGTATTATGTTTACTGTTAGTATTATGTTTACTATTCTTTTCTCATTTTCTTTTGTTTCTCTATTATAGGTTTTTGCTTTGTGATTACCATAACATTCACATATAACATCCATTGTATGTGCTATTCCATTTTACATTAACAGAAATTAATTTTGACCTCATTTTACTCCCCCCATGTTTTATGTTGTGATGTCACATTTTACATGCTTTGGTATATATGGGTATATCCCTTAATGAATTACACTGGTCAACATTGAGATCGTTACTGACTTAAAAAGGCCCTAATCTGTAGTATCTTAGTGTGCGGAACATGAATATAACCCTGAAAATTTTTTATTATCTGTCGTCTTGAAGATATTTCATATAATTCATTTTGTATGTTTCACCGTGTAAATTTAACAAGTAGGACTGCAACAACATCCTAAATAAGCCTAGAATGATGTAATATTGCATCACATTGCATAATACCATCATAATACATCATACGGAGTTGATTGCATCATTTTCTGATGCAATGCAACACTATATTGCAATACTGTATTGCAATGCAATACAGCCAGGGGGCTGCTGAAGTAAGCTGACATCAGCAGTGCACTACAGAAAGCCCTGTCGGAAAGGTTGAGCATTGAAAATATTTCAGACTTTGTGCGAGACAGTTCAAGCTACTCTTCCATAGAACTGTTATTATTTTATCCATTTAGGCACAATACAGAACAGTAATGCCTCAAAAAATGTGTCAATAGCTTGGACAATTTCTGCTCTATTTGTGGGGAAGTGACATTTACCAACCAGAAGAAAAGTATCACTTCTCACGTGAAGAAGGCTTACCATCTTTACTTGGGATGCAAGGTTGATGACCAAGACAAGCCTTGGGCCCCACATATATGCTGTGCTACATGTACAACACAGATTTCACAGTGGTTAAATGGCAAAAGACCATCAATGCCATTTGCAGTCCCCATGGTGTGAAGAGAGCCAAGCAACCACATAAAAGACTGTTACTTCTGCTTGGTTCCTCCTCTTTCCAGTGGAATAACAAAGCAAGAGCAGTCGACTATATAGTCTACATAGTCTACCCAAACATTCCGTCTGCATTATACCAGTTCCACATGGTGAGGGACTTCCTATTCCAGAACCTCCAGCAGAATATTCTCTTGATTCATCTGATGAGGGCAAGGGTGAGCCGACCTGTTCTTCTCCTGTTCCATCAGCATGCAGTGATCCAGATTTTCACTGGTGCATCATCAATCCCACACAGACTAACACAGGAAGAACTAAATGACCTGTTCATGATTTGGACTTATCCAAGAACAAGGCAGACAAACTAGGTCTGATGAATAATTTGTGAAAGCCGTGGACCAGACCTTGCCAGCTTTCCCATACCTGCATGAAAAATTTCTTCATCTCAGTGAAGCAAAGATTAAAGATTAAAGGGGGAGTTTTTAATGGATCCTCAGATTCAAGAACTTTTCAAACTTTTCAAAGATGACCGGTTCAACAACTTGCTGCAGGGTGATGCGAAACAAGCATGGATTGCTTCTCGCCGGGTGTCTACAAACTTTCTTGGGATGTTAGGGCAGAAAACTACAAGGAACTAGTGGAAGACATGATGCAGTATCAGAAACTTGGCTGCACTATGTCTCTAAAGATGTACTTCCTTCATTCCCATCTGGATTTCTTCCCTGAAAACTGGTATGGTTAGCGATGAACATGGCGAACATTTTCATCAAGATATCACATCAATGGAACAAAGATACCAGGGAAAATGGTTCACTACAATGCTGGCTGACTACTGCTGGACACAACCCAGAGATGCTCCTGAACAGCTGTACAAGAGACAAGTGAATAAATCTAAGAAGTAGTCTATGACCTGATTTTTTACAGGTATTAACCATAGGCCTGTTACTATTGGCATGCATTTCGTGATGTAAACATCCATTTGTTGCAGATTACAAAAAAACTAGAGCCAAAATTAGAATTTGACTGTCATATTTGTGTTGCGCACGTACAAATTGATAGGAAATGACTAATTTTATTTCAGTAACCTGGCTTTTGTAAAAATTTGTTGACCAGTGTTATTGTGGTTGTTTTTTAAGGATTTATTTATTTGTGCATACAAGAGCTGAGGTATAGGCCAGAGGTGTGTGGATGTGTGTGTGAGAGGATTCACCAGAGACAGAGTGGGGAGCAGAGCAGGCAGACTGAAATACACTGCTGAGGGGAGCAGTGGGCAAGACAGTAAAGTTCTGCTGTACCAAGTGAGTTAGTTCCCTGACCAAGGATCGAACTCATGCTGCAGTGGCTTTGGATAGGTTCATTGTGCTGAGATCTAACCCACTGCACCACCAGAGAGGCCTGAATTATTGTAGTTTTATTTAATATTGCTATTTCTGTCTTTTCACCTTCATGATTATAAGTGAGTAATTCACTATTGATAACTGTACATTTACCTTTACCAGTGAGATAGTTTTTCTTTCATATTTTTTTGCTGCAACTTAATTACATTTCTTTTCCACTTAAAGAAGTTTCATCAATATTTTTTATAAAAATATTAAAGTGTTGATGATCTCCTTTAGCTTCTATCTCTTCTATAACCTAAGTTATAACCTTCCAGAGAGAGCATTCTTGGTTGGAAGATTTTTCCTTTGAGAAATTTGAAGATATCATGCCATTTCCTTCTGGCCTACAAAGTACTGATGAAAAAATCTGCTGGTAGTCTTATGGGTTGCCCCTTGTGTATATTATGTTGTTTTTCTCATTGCTTTTTTAAAGACATGTTCTTCATTTTAAGACATGTTCTTTATCTTTAATGTTTTACTTTGTATTATTGTATGTATTGATTTGGATCTCTTTGGGTTCATTTTATTTAGAACACTGTGTCTCCTGTACCTGACTGGGGAAGTTTTACACCATTATTTCTTCAAATATATTATCTACTTATTTCTCTTTCTTCTCCTTCTGGGACTCCTATAATGCAAATGTTATTCTTCTTGATCTTGTCCCATAAGTTGCTTAAGCTATCTTCATTTTTTAAAATTCTTTTTCGTTTTGTTCGTCTGGAGCTCCACTGTCCTGTCTTCAAACCCACATGTCCATTCTGTTTCCACAGTCCCACAGTTGGACCCCTCTGCTGTATTTTCAGATCAGTTATTTTACTCTTCAATTCTTTGGCTTCTCTTTGGTACATTCTTATTTTTTTAATCTCTTTATTGAAATTAACATTTTATTTATTTGTTACCAGAGTTGGTGAGCATCTCTATGAACACTACTTGGAATTCTTTATCTGGTCGATTGCTTATATTTGGTTTATTAAGGTCTCTTTCTGAGATTTTACCTTGTTATTTTATTTAGACCATTTCCCCCTGTTTAATCATGTTTCTTGACTCTGTTCCTATCTATTAGCTAAAATGCTTGCCTTCTCCTGTTTTGAAAACATGACCTTGTATACGTATTGAATCACATTGTTCAACTTTGTCCTGTGTTTTCATTGTCTCTTGAACCTTTGTGGTTGTCTGGGAAGCCTTGTTTATTCTTAAGAACTCATCATTGCTGAGGGTGTGTGAAGTCCTCACAGTGTTCCAAGCAGAAAAATCTCTTTTGTACCTACTTTCAGACTGGTTGGAGGCCAGACCCTCAGTTTCCTGCTGTGAAGGTACACAGTGTAGCTGGTGCTGTGAGGGGGCAGCCGCAACCCATGCTGGCACTCAGATGTGGTGGTACAGAGCCGTCCCCTGTGAAGAGCTGGAAAAAATGGTGTTTTAGATAAATATGTGATCTCCTTTCTGAGCAATGCTGTCAAGCTGTAGCAAGGCCAATGGCAAGCACAAATATAGCATCCGCTGACCTATGTTCCTGGAATGGCTCTGACTTTAGCAGGTGAGATGGCAGGTGAGCCCAGGGGTGTGGTGAGCCCAGAAGTGTTGAATGGTGCTGTGATGAGTGTTGCCAGAATGAATGGTGCCACAGCAAGGCTTTGAGACTGTGTTGAGCAGTGAAGGTGTGGTGGAGGTGTGGTGAGACTGCAGGCTCTGGCAGATTAAGAGGAGTGCTAAAATGGTGCTGCCGGCTCTAGCTCTAATGAGATAAAGTGAAAGTACAATAATGGCTCCCATCAGTGCCTTTATCCCGGGAGAAAGTTCCAACAGATCCTTGTCCCCTGGCAGACACTTTTAATATTAGCTCACGAGTCTCCTTCATGTATGATTTAGGTGCTTTTCAAGTTGCTACCTTTGTACTGGCTCCTGGAATGAGTGTGTCTGCATGTTTGCTCTCTAAGAATGGATGTTCCCTTCCCTATTACGTCTTAAGTCTCCTGATTGCAAGCACTACTGACTTTCAAAGTTAGATGTTTTGAGGGTCCAGTCGCTCTGGTGCAGTTCTTAAAGTTCGGGGTGCCTGATGTGAGGCATCACCCTTACTCCTGAGAAGAAGGTCTATATTTGTAAGATTCATCCCAATTGTGGTAGCTCATCAGGGGTGGAGTTTCTTGGGGAGACCCTGTCTGCTTTGGTGTGGTCCTTTTATGCCCTGTTGCAATGGAACTCTTCTTTCTCAAGGAGAACTGTTTCTCATATAGCAGTATCTGTGGGGTATTCATGGGAGCAGGTGAGCTTAGGATCTTTTTACGCCACTATATTTAACCACCTCCTAACTTAATTTTCAATAACTTTTTTTTTCTAAAGATTTATTTATTTATGCATACAAGAACTGACTGGAGTGTAGGCCAGAGGTGTGGGGTGGTAAGAGGATTCACCAGAGACAGAGCAGAGAGCAGAACAGGTGAATCTACTGAAATACACTGCTGAGGGGAGCAGCAGATGAGGCAGGAGCGGTCTGCTGTGCCATGTGGGACTCTCCCTGGCTGGGGATCTAACTCATGTTGCAGTGGCTGCAGATAGCTTTATAGGCTGAGACTTAACCTGTTGCGCCACCAGGGAGGCCCTCAATAACTGTTTTAACAACCATCTCTCAAAATTTAGCAGCCAGTTCTTGTGAATTGATATGAGTCAGATCTGGCATGTGAGTAGATAACTCTCAAAAACATGCTGAGTGAAAAATCCATGCATTGAAGAGTAAGTAATATGTGATTTGATTTATATATGACATGCTGTAGCAGCCAAAACTGATCTTTGAAGATAGAAATGCAGAGTATTCCTTGTCTCTTGGCTTGGAGTACAGAATGAGATTGGGAAGGAAATTTCAGGGGTGTTGGAAAAATTCTATATCCTGCTATGAATGGATAATTTCATCAGATTTTTTTTGAACTATACATTTAAGATCAATGTAGTTCTTTGCATGCTTGCAAACTCTACCTGAGGAAAATGAAATTGCCATATCAATATTAAATTAATGTATGAGGCCAAAATAAACACACACACACACACACACACACACACACATACATTAAGCATTAAGCAAGACAAAAGGGAGAGTCCACTATGACCAAAGTATATGGAGATATGAAAACGTTTGGCATATTTGTCATTTGCCATTGGTTCTATATGTCTGGGGCATACATTTTAATGAGACCATGGCCAGAAAAGCAGTTTGGTGCCCAATAAATTATGACTTCATATAAATATCTCTGAGAGTGCACCTGCTATCCAAACCACAACAATCATTTTCTATAAAGGGTCAGCTAGGGAGGATTTTAGACTTGGGTTCATATACCGACTCTGCTGCATAGTCTTTTCTTCTTTTCATAATACTTCAAAAATACAGAAGCTATTCTTACCTCAAGGACTCCACAATAAACAGTGGATTGGATTTGGCCTCAGGTTGTATACTGGCCTCTACTAAGTACTGTGAGCATACAAAAGAGTTCCCTCCAACCAAAACCACTATACCAGGGTGACTGGAGTGATTTGGGAGACAGAAAAGAGACTGATTCACTATTCCTGAAGAAGTGTTCTCAGAAGAAGTGGCATTTGATCTGGGTTTTCAAGGATAAAAAACAGTTTAGAAGGAAAAGACTCATTCCCAGGGAGACATGTTCGATTGAGCGGGGTTCTGCCATTTGGTGATAAGTGGTAATGGGGTTAGGCTTTGCTGGCTCTAAGTTTCCTCACCTTTAGGTAAGTTTCACAATAGCTTCCCTTCTAGGCTGTGAAGAAATGTAATGAAGGTTGGAAAAAAAAAAAAAACGCCATCATCTAAAACCAAAATCCTGCTTGAAGCGTTTGAAGTGTCTCACAAGTGTGGTTGTTACCTCAGCCCTTTCATCTTGCAGAGTGGATGACTCATGCCACAAATGTGCACAGGCTAATTGCTGAGATTATTGGGCTGGTGCCGAGTGTGTGGGGCTGACCACTCAGCTCTCAGGAGAGAATGGAGTGAGTCAGTAGCAGACTTTCCGTCCCTTTGTTGATTGTTACAAGAGCCATTTGCATATTGATCCAAAACTAAATTTGTTCAACTCCTTTTTTGTTAAAAGTACAAGTAAAATAACTAATTTTTTTTTTGAGGGACAATGTCAGGATCCGTTTTCCTCTCTCTGATGACAGATCATTCCAGATGCCTTACATTCCATCATAATAGATTCTAGTCTTTTTTTTTTTTAATGAAAATAGATTTGGGGGGTGAGGCAAGGCAGTGGGGTGTGAAATCTAGCTATCATCCAGAGAAATGATTTAGTCGAACAGATTCCTGGAAGTGATGAGATGGAGTTGCGTTCTAAGACCACCTGCTCCGAATTCTTTGCGTAAATTATTTCATCTTTCTGTTTCTCTGGTTCCTTATACAGGAGAACAGTAATAGTATCTACTATTTGCCATTAGGATGTGATCTCAGCCATATGTCAGGAACACAGTGCAGTGGCTGCCAGACAGTAATAAATGTGACACTGTTACTTCTAGTTGAGGCCAAAGGGGAACCAATGATTGTTTTATAGCTGGGTGAGGAGTTCAAGGAGGGAAAAACTGAGATAGAACTAAATATAAACATCATGTAAGTTACCTTTTTTTTTTTTAACACGTTACATCTATTGTGGTGTCTCTGGGCATGCGACTCACATTGTCAGTATTTCCATCTAGACTGAAAGGTGTCCCTGTCACCCCACTCTAGATTAGTGGGTGACAAAGCCTTCATTGTGCTGAGAATTGGCAAGGATGCTATTTTGCTTCCTACCTACTGCATTTGTTTGTTTATTTAACTGTTCTTTCCATGCTAGACAGTGAACTACTTGAGGGTGGGTATTCTGTTCTACTCATCTTTTTCCACTTTTATTTATGCATACAAGAACTGGGGTATAGGCCAGAGGTAGGGGGCAGTGTGAGGATTCACCAGAGACAGAGTGGGGAGCAGAACAGGCAGCTCTACTGAGATACACTGCTGAGGGGAGCAGCAGGTGAGGCAGGAGAGGAGGTATGCTGCGCCATGTGGGAAGCTCCCCGGATGGGCATCGAACTCGTTCTGCAGTGGCTGGTAATAGCTTCATAGCGCTGAGACTTAACCTTGAGCCATCAGGGAGGCCCAGTTCTATGCATCTTTTCATTTTCATCACTAGCAAAGGGCCCCTTAGTACATACTTGATGCACTATAAAATATTATTTGAATGAATGCATAGATGAATATCCAAATTCCATATTTAAACCTTCAAAAAAATTAGCTGCCCAAATGTATAGGCAGATGTATTTACATATTTATGTTCACAGCTAAATTATTTGGGTCATCAAGATTAGATGCCAAGTGCTATGTTCAAACTTGAGTACATTCCAGAAATACTTAATCTGTTACTGGCCAATCCAATTCATTTCTCCTTCAATTCTAGGGAAAACAAAAATCCCAAGAAGTATGATATAACCATTTAAACTCATCAAAAATCCCAAAAAGTGGAATTGTTACTCACTGGCACAAAAGATTAAGCAATTTAAGATGGGAATTTGGGAAATAAAATACTTCTCTTTTATTGACAGCGAGTCAGTATGATATCAAAACAAAAGAAATTTGGTGAAAGAAGCAGCCAACTTCATCTTTAAAAATTCAGTCAAAAAAAAAAAGAATCAGATCAACTAGTGATTTTCCTGAAGTGACCTGTCAATTTGTGCAGAAAGGTTAATTTGGCAGAGCAGGCTTAAATTGGTTTCCAGGGTGTACCTTAATTGTATTACTTTTCAGCGAAATGTTTCTGTCAATCAGAAAATGTTTTTCACGATTAACCTGCTTGCTACGCTGTCGTCCAGGACAAATGCATTCTTTGGCCAGGAGGAGAGCAGGGGCCTGTACTGTGGGTCACAGACGAGAGAGCCTCCGTGGAGGTGAGGGAAACACCAGTCTGTTGACAGACTCTCTTTTATAGCCTGCTATAGTAAGAAGAAATCTAGTTTTGGTCCTCACAATTGCTTTGTTTTGGAGGTGTATGATCTGGCACAAGACCACTATTTTCTCTGTGTTTTGTTTTCTTTGGCTAGAAAATATGAAAGCTGAACCAGATACCATAAAGATCTTTTTTAACCACATGTGATTGTATAAATTAGTCCCTAAAATCCATTTCTGGGATATTGAGGGGCATTAAAAGATATTGGGTTTTTTTTTACAAAATCAGAGTTTTTTGGTGTCTTCGGAAACAGGACTGTGCAACGCAGAGACACCTCAGGCACATGGACCAGCGAGCCCTGGGGGTTGGGGGCAGCCAGGGAGGCTTGGGAAAGGGGTGAAAAAAACATCTTGCCCACAAGCTCTTCTGTAATTGACATGGGGTCATGGGGTAACTGTTGGTGTTTATACTGAGCAAGACCCATGTAAGTGTGGGTCTCATATTCAAATGACAGTGAGAAACAGGGATATTTTCTTGGACATGAGGTCAGGGGAGAAAGACTAGTAAGACTCTGGAAAGATTTTCACCTAAGGGAAAGAAAAAGGTGCAGTTAGCTTTAGACTGTTTATACCATAAATACCTAGCCAGTGTCCTGTCTGTCATAGCCACTCAGGGTATAACTCTGAACAACACAGATAGTTTCCTGTCTTCATGGAGCTTAAAGCCCAGTGAAGGTGAAGGGTAAGTAAACAGGCAATCCCATTACAAATCATGCTAGAGGTAGTGTAGAACCCCAAGGGATCTCTAATTCAGGCTTAGGGAACATAGAAGTTTTTCTATAGAAGGAGGGGTTTATGCAGAAAACTGAAAAATAGATGCATGGAAAAAGCAGATGGAAATGTTTAAGGCAGAGAGAGCAGCACGCACTAAGACCTCAAAATGAGAGACAGCAGGTTTGTAAAGAGTGTGAAGACAGTTTAGTATGAGTAGGGGGTAAGAGAGGTGGCAAACAGACCGTAAGAAATCAGCTTCTGGAGAGTCTCTTTAAGCCACAGAAGGAATTTAGGCTTTAATTTAAATTCAGTGGGAGCCTCCACACAGTTTTTAACAGGGCAGTGATTGGATCAGATTCATGTTTTTGAACATCTCTCCTGGCTGCAGAGTGAAGAGAGAGGATTGGAGTGGGCAAGATCAGAGTTAGGGAGAGTAGATAGGGGTAGAAAGAAGCCTTTTGAAATCCAGGTGAGGGAGAATGGTGATTTGGATTATGACAGAGGCAGTACAGCAGGAAAGAAGTGATAGATTCAAGAAGTGTTTCCCAGGTAGACTAGCTGGGACTCATGAAAAGAGATGATGGAAAGACATAAACATTTCACCCAGAACAGAGAGTAATGATTTTCATTGTATCAATAATTCTTCCATTTTCAGATGGCAGTACAGGGTAGGTTCTCAACTAATACATGTTGGGGGTAGAACATGTGTAGAGCTTTCAGGATTATTTATCTAGATAAGGAATTCTTTTTTTTAAGATTTATTTATTTTATGCATATAAGCTGGGGTACAGACCAGAGGCTTGGGACGGCGAGAGGGTTCACCAGAGTCAGAGTGGGGAGTAGAACAGGCAGATCAACAGAAATACACTGCTGAGGGGAGCAGCGGGTGAGGCAGGAGAGGTCTGCTGCGCCATGTGGGAAGTTCCCCAGCCGTGCATCGAACTCGCGTTGCCACTGCCGACAGCTCCACAGCGCAGCGCTTAACCGCTGCGCCACCAGGGAGGCCCCTAGATAAGGACTTAATCCTTCTCTAAAAATTGGCCACCTTTCTGTAGCCTCTCATGATTCATAAAGATTGGTTTCCAATGTTTGCCTTATGGGACCCTAGGTGCCATGGTCTTCTTTGAGTGGATGAAGGGTAGAAATATAAAATAGGAAAATTTGGCTTTTTCTCCTGGGAACTTATAATTGAGACTATTCATGTGACCAAACTTTGAACATGCAAACTTGGGAGCAGCAGGGTGAACACATTTCCTACCATGTAGGTTGGGAAGCAAAGAAAGGCAATGAGCAGGGAGAACCATGAAGGACTTGCCAAGAGAATCCTAAAGGAGAGATGGAAAAAGCGCCAATGTCTTTCCTGCTGCTTCCTTCCCTTCCTTCCTTCTTCAGACCCAGCTCTATTTGTGCTATTAGGTTCTATTCTTTTGCATATTTCAGAAATTTCCACCTCTTTGTTTTTTCTGTCTAGCTCATGTTGGTTTCCATTACTTGCCATGGACGTCTAAGTAAAACACACAACACATTAGATTCCCAGCAAAACATAGGTCTTAGCACAATATTCTTTCCGGTCCGACCCCTGAATATAGTTCTCGTTTCATCCTCAGTTTGGATGTGTTATTTTGTATAGAAGCTTCCAGAGGTAATGTCCAATTAGCTCAGCGGTGGCCTTGTACAGCTACACTTTGACCATTACTCACCAGGAAGCTCCTTTCCTTGGTAGATATCAGAAAAAAGCTTAGCAATAATTGCATCCACTTCCTTCCTAGACCAAAAGCTGCTTTGTCTGGTATTGTGCTAAGCAAAGTACAATCTGCTGGATTCAATCTTGCTAAGAAACTTATGATTAGAGTGAGGGGTACTGATAACATTTTATAACCTCCTGAGGGCAATGTTTTTCTACAAATGATGCTCATACATATCTTAAATTTTCTGTAAATCTAAGTCTGAACCCAATATGTTTTGGCAAGAATTACAGAGCATTTTGGGACTTTTTTCACATGCTGCTCTCTGAATTTAGTAACTGGGTGAATGTGTTATATACCAAATTCTTGCTTGTTTAAAGAAATAAAGAACTATGTTTTCAAATTGAAGTCATTTTAAGGTTTTGCAACCATTAAAATGAAGGAAAAAACTAACCCAGCCATACTTTGGCTTAGTATACATGGCAGAAGAAATCAGGCAGTTGAGAAAATTAGCCAATATAATCATGATAAAGTGAGTTACAGGTAATATATAGAGGTTGAGAGATTTGGCCTGTGTATTAAAAGATACCTAGGTTGAAGCCTAGTTCCTCCTTTTTCTAGCAGTATCACCTTGAGCTTACTTTGTTACCTTTCACACTCCAGGTTCTTTTCTTAAAATGTTTATTGAAATAGTACTTACTTCCAAAGTTTTTGTGAAGCTGTGGCAGATGGTACACCTAAAGCACGGGATGTAGTGATGGGGCCTGATGAAAGCTTGTCCTACGTCGAGCAAGTATATTTAATGCTTGGATGAGGCAGACTGGGGAGGGGGCTTGCCAGAGAGGCTAACTGTTAATTTAACAATCCTCTGAAACAGGATATGGCAAATTACATGCCTGACAGCCAAATCTGGCTGACAACCTGATTTTGTCTGGCCCACGCTGTAAAAATGGCTTTTACGTTTTTAAGGGTGACAATGTGGCATGAACTACACCTAAGCCCTGTGCTCCCAGCAAAAACAGATGTTAAAAAACAAAAAACCTCTCCATCTTTTATTTTCAGAAGCTAATTGCTGTTAATTGCTGTGGACCACCTGCCCTGTCATAGTCTGAGACAAGACTTCCACAGGGTTCAAGGATGATTCCCCTGTGTACCAAGGTCCTCTTCCCATTTTTTAGAATGTTCTGTATTTACAAATATTCCAACACTGAATAAAATCACCCTCTTAATCGTCTGGTGCATTTTGTCTTTGCCACAAGGTTGTTAAAAAGCAAAAGCCTCAACAGCCGAACAAAATTATCAACAGGGACTTTATGTTGCCCTTAACATCTAGAATATTTACCATTTAGCTTTAGAGAAAAAGGTTACTAAGTTCTGTGTCTATAATGAAGGTCCTGGCCCTCAGCAAGCCATCAGGCATGGACACTACTTTGCAGGCTTGTTGAGCCTGTTGAGTGAGAACTCAGATACACCATGTGAAAAAGAATGGTCGGATCAGAGCATTGGAATAGGGGAAGGCAATGAACAACCTTGAAATTACAGCTGATGAAGAATTTCAGGGCTGATCAAGGATTCTCATTGGTGGTTTGGATGGGGGAACAGGCCACCTAAGGGAGGGACACCTCAGAGTTCCTGGTGAAGTTACTGTTATAAGTTACCTAGGCTTCAACATCTTTGAGACTGATCCTTACTTTGGGAGTTGTGTTTAGGCTTTGCGGATGAAAACTTAGTTAAGAACCACTGTATATATACCTGTGCCACATGTTATAACTTCAAAATATCAAAGCTGTAGAAATATTTTGCATCTTCATCCAGGGTATTAAAAGTATCATGTTGCTTCATTTTAAAATATTTAATATATTTTTTCAACTTTATAATCTTCTCTTTAAATATCCACATACCCTGAAACCATTTTTGAAATGGAGATCATTTTTTCCCCCTCTACTTGCTCAGTTCTTGCAAGCTAAGTGATTGATTTGAATTTAATACTACAATTTCCTGCTTCCACCACCTCAGTGTAAGCCTTCTTTACATGTTTAAAATGCATTAAAATATTGACCTTTTTTGTTTATTTTGAAATAAAATTAATTAACATACTTGACACAGTTATTACATGGATGTGTTAATTTGATGTAAATTTTATATTTATTGGTATGCCTTGTTGCCAACCAAAGCTGCAATGTAGTAGTGAATAATCAATCTGCTTTCACAAATCTAGGAAATTGTGACTGACAGTATCTCTGTGTAGATAGTGTACTGTTAGAATATTGGCACTGGAAAGCAGAATATTATCTTTTTTTAAAAATGTGCTACAAGATTAGTGATTTGTGATATTCTGAATGTCTTGCATATGCATGAAAGAATTACTTAGGGTTTAAAGTTATTCTACATCAACATATGAGAGGAGGCTCTGTTAATTTTATATAGCTGGTGCTCCAGGCAGAGAAATCTCTGACATTCAAAAGCTATTTAAAAACACTGGTTTGTCCTCTATGGATGTGACTTGATTGGATTTTCAAAGAAGTTTCAAGTTAAATAAAAATGATTAGAGATGAACATTCAATAATGCCTGAAGTGACAATTGGGATCTTTATATGTCATCATTTTGAACTTTTTTCTTTAAAACAAATGAGTTTTACTTGGTAAAACCCATAAGGAAAATATGAATTAAAAACACACAGAAGCTTTAGAAGGGAAACACATATTCACACACACACTCACATACGTGGAATAGGTATTATATACCTGGAATAGGTAGTCACATACCTAGAATACCTGGAATAGGTACTCAGATACCTGGAATAGGTGCTTTAAGACTCTTTAAAAAGACTTTAAAGACTTTTTAAAAATATCAGTGTAAATATAATAGTTTCCATTTCTTTAAATAGTTGGGTTTTTTTTTCATATAATAGGTATGAGGCACTAAACTGTCTATATATGTACATGTATATTATATCATGTCACTCTCAATTTTTAAGATTAGTACTATTGGTTTCACTTATAACAGGACTATGGGGAGGCCGGGTGGGAGAGAGACAATCAGTGGGGGGGAGGGGGGGAGGGGGGGAGGAGGGAGCCGGAGGGAGGGAAGGGAAAGGGCACAAAATGGAATAGAAAAGAACACAAGGGACCATGGAGATGGATCACGGGTGAATTGGTGGTGGGCTACCCAAGGGGAATGCAAAATGGAAAAGACATAAATAACAATAAAAATATATATTATATAAAAAAAAAAGATTAGTACTATTGGGGCCTCTCTAGTGACCTAGTGGTTAAATTTCAGCACTGTTACCACTACCTGAGTTTGGTAGTAAGTTTGTTCCCCAGCCAGAGAGCTGACCACATATGGTGCGACAGACCTCTCCTGTCTCGCCTGCTGTTCCTCTCAGCAGTGTACTTCAGTAGATCTGCCTGTATTGCTCCCCACTCTGTTTCTGGTGAATCTTCTCATCTCCCACACCTCTGACATACACCCCAGTTATTCTATGCAAAAATTTAAAAAAAATAAATTTTTCTGTAAAAACAAAAAGATTAGTACTATTACCCCTATTTTGGAGATTAAAAAATTAAAACTTAACAAGATTAAAAAATTGCCTAAAATCATTAAGTTCTTTCCCTTGTAGAAAAAGATGACTTTTAACAACAATCCTGACTTCCATGTTAAGTTCTTTTGTCTACTGGTTAGCTGTCACCAGAGCAAGTTAACACGATGTCATTAACTTTTCATTGTGTGTATTTGTAATGACTCTTCTCAAAAGTGGTTCAGTTTCTCCTTCTTTTGGGGGGAGATAATGAATTTATGGTAATGGTCTTAAAATGTTTTTAGAAATGTAAAACATGACTTTTAAACCAATGTAAAATAAACTTGTGTCTAAGATTATGTATTTTTTCAATTATTTTTCCAACTTTATTGAGGAATAATTGACAAAAATTATATATATATATACATACATATATATATATAAAGTGTACAACATGATGACTTGCTATACCTGTATTGTGAAATGATTACTATGATTAAGTTAACATTCACCACCTCACATTGTTAACTCTTTTGTGTGTGTATGGTAAGAATACTTAAAATCTATTCTCAGCAAATTTCAGGTATACAATACCATGTTATTAACTATGGTTACCATTCAATACTCCTTCAATCATTGTGCTCTGGATCCATAAACAGGAAAATGGATGAGGTACTTCCAATTTTTTATAGCAGCAACTGATACTAACTTTCTATTAGTTAGTTGCTTCACTCACTCTCTTTTTTTAATTATTTATTTATTTTAAAAAATTTATTATTTATGCATACAAGCTGGGGTGTAGGCCAGAGGTGTGTGGGGGGTGGTGGTGAGAGGATTCACCAGAGACAGAGTGGGGAGCAGAACAGGCAGATCCACTGAAATACACTGCTGAGGGGAGCAGTGGGTGAGGCAGGAGAGGTCTGCTGCCTCATGTGGGAAACTCCCTGGCTGGGGATTGAACTCTTGCTGCGGTGGCTCCAGATAGCTTCATAGTGCTGCGACTTAACCCATTGCGCCACCAGGGAGGCCCCCTCTCTCTATTTTTTTATAAGCAACACCCTAGAAAGATAACTGTTTATCTTGCCCTTGGGAACATCATGACCAGTTGATCATCATCACAGACCCTACAGGTCAAAGCACTGATGACCTCCCCATTTTAGCTGCCCATAATGGTGATTATATCTGACTTGCCTTTCTGACATTTATTTTTCCACTTTCATTCTTTTTTACTGATATTCCTTTTTACACATGATCTTAGCCAAAAAGTTAATGTTACTTTCTAATATTATATTCCAGGTAACATATCTTCCACTCCAAACTCCTTATTTTCTATCACCTCAGTGTACCTCATTTTTTCTTATTTAGCTTTTATCATTATCTATCATATTCTCTGTCACAGTATATATTATTTGCTTTTGGTTTTCCTCCTCTGATCTGTGCAGTAATTAACCACTCAGAATTTGGTAAATCTGTCCTGTTGGATTGTGGTTATGGGGGGGGGCGGTGATCCTGGAGTTCCCACCACCATCTAGTCAGACTCCATTTTCTCTGACATTTAAGTGTTGCCACCTGGACTTTGCAGGTCTAGAATCCTATAATTCTTATTAATCCCAAGACACTTGCTTCCTTTTCACCATTTTCTGCTATGAATTTTCTAGAGGACTGAGCTTCTTACTGGAAGTGATGACCCCACCCCACAACACTGCATTCGTTAATACAGACATTACAGTCTTGCAGCTGTATAGCTTCTAACATGCAGTCTGTTGTCATTCTTATCTTTGCACTTAGACACAGTCTGTGTTCATGCTCTGGCTACTTTTAAGATTTTCTATTTGTCACTGTCTTTCAGCAATTGATTACTGTATACCTTTGTGTGGTTTCTTTTTTTAAATTCCATTTGCATTTTATTGAACTTGCTGTACATGTCAGTTTATACTTGTTATAAAAATTGGAATGATTTCAATTATTATTTCTTTTAGTAATTGTAATGCTTCCCTCCAAACATCTCTGTTCCCCATTATGCTAAATAACTTGGATGTACAGTGATGAATAGAAAAGAATGCAGTAGACCTTGGTTCAGTTTAAGAGTTTGTAAAAACCTGGGCAGACTGTGAAAAAAATTACACAGTATTTATTATCCTTTTGGGTTTAACTCATCTGTTTTGGATAATGGAAATTATATATTGTTGAATATGATGATTGGGCAGTTAGGCTGAGAATGAGTTTGAATTTGTTTGCTGAATTTTCAGATACTATAAATATATCCTGGGTAATCAGAATTATACTATTTTCCGCAATGACAAGGAAAAACTTTTCTTAAGTCCTAATTTGTATACACAATTAATTCATTAAGCTTTAATCACTTCTGATTCACTTGCCTAAGATAGGTATAGCAGAGTTTATCTGGAGTTTATTTTTTTTTTAAGATTTATTTATTTATACATACAAGCTGGGGTACAGACCAGAGGTGTGGAGCGGCGAGAGGGTTCACCAGAGACAGAGTGGGGAGCAGAACAGGCAGATCAGAAATACACTGCTGAGGGGAGCAGCGGGCAAGGCAGGAGAGGTCTGCTGCACCATGGGATTCTCCCGGGCTGGGCATCGAACTCGCATGGCTGCTGCCGACAGCTCCACAGCGCAGCACTCAACCTCTGTGCCACCAGGGAGGCCCTATCTGGAGTTTAAGAATAGTGCTGAGAGTTTATTTTTTCTGTAATTTAGTGATTAATTACTACTTTTTATTTTGCTCTGACACTGAAAGAGACTTAGTATTTTGACCCCAGTCTATCTAAATTGTACCTTGTGATAGATTGTGTATAATAAATTAAGGGATCTAGCTCTTTAGTAAAATCACTTTATAACAAGTCATTATATAAAGTGATGTTACCTACTAAACAAAATGTAGCTGAAAAATAAAATGTCACTCAAAAATGAATCATATTAAAATAAGTTTTGATGAAGCTACAAGATTTTCCTACAATAGTAAATTTAATACTTCAGCGAATTTATCAAACTCATGAATCCTGGTTCTGTGTTTTGTTTTAATTATGTAAAGATATGGACAATAATATGTTTTCTTCCTTTTATTCACATTGGAGACATTAAAGTGAAAAAAAGAATAGTTGCACATGAAAGCTTCTAGTGTTATCCTGGTAAAATGGAGTTAAAGCAATTATGAATGCCATTAGCAGGTTAAAACAATAGTGTTTAAGATTTTTTTTTTCATAACTGGCAAATAGTGTTAAAGATTTTTTTATTTCCATAACTAGCAGCCCAAGGTTAGGTAACTAATGGCTCAGGCTTACCGTCTCAACTATGCCGTCAGAAATCCAAGAACATTCTGCCTTTCTTGTTTGTTTTCTCATGATTGCAAGATAGCTGCAGTAGTTCCAACCATCTGGAAGACAGGGGAAGTATAAGAGCATGTCTGACCTTTTTAAACTTTACTTCAACTTCTAAGAGTTGAACTGTGTTCAACAGGTCTTCCTAGTTGACCCTTTATACTTTGCTGACCCTGGAGAAAATGTCCCTTCCAGGGGTAGCCAGTTCCTAAAAGACTTGCCTGAAAGCATAAATCAACCAATCCAGAGCTCATATACTTCAACTATCTTCTTTGTCAAACTCTTAAGTTCTGGGCTACTATTCAACTGCCGTAATTATATTGGGGCCAGACACAAGACAATTTGAAATAGATGCTATATCCATAGCAGACTACTAGCCAATCTTAAGGCTGCCTACCTTGTTTCAGCTGTACCTTCCCATGGAAACCATAATAAAAGCATTTACCCACATTTTCTCCTCATGCCCTCTCCCCCGACAGTCCCTGGTACTTTTCTGTGTTTCCCTCTTTCCCCACTGTACCTCTTGTTTCAAGGTCTATGAGTATAAGCTTCTTCCTTCATGGTAATCATTTTCATGTCTGTGTGTCTTACTATATCTGATTAAAACAATCTTGGTATATTCAAAAACTATCCTTTTTGAAATAGCATCAGCTAGACTGCGGAATTATTTGTGAGAAATTTGGTCTCATATTGGGATTAGAGATTTCTGGTTTTGTTTTGTGGGGAATAGGAAGCTTATTGAGAAAGAGGGAGACTTGAAATGTTCTTCATCTGGCCACAAGAATCATGGGATTCTAGGGTTGTATGGTGGTATGTGTTTTGTCCTTCAGAGATTCCTTAAAACCTGGCTAGGTTACTATGTGAAAGTCAATTATCTTCAAAGTGATCTTCAGTTTGCTATTAGCTTCTGAGAAAGAACAGGGCAATGATTAAAAAGATTGAGGCTAATAAGCTACTGATGAGAACCAATGAGCTCATTTGTAACCTTGCTTCTATAAATGACACAAGTTTCTCAGCCTAAGTGAAAGACATGTACTGGGAAGACAAGAAAAACCATATTCTTTTCCAACAGAATCCCTTTCTTCTTTTATTCTTCATGAAATACTTCTGTTGACCACATTAGTATTCTGTTGTTAAAATTCTAGGAACTGCTCATTAGAAGTCTAGAATTAATGAGCCCAAATGATCGTTAATATTTTATTGTCGAAATAGCAGGGCAAACAAAAACTAATAAAAACTCACAGTGATTACCATATTTACTAGCATATTTTCTTACATAAAGTGTCTGCAGTTAAAATAAGAGGAAATTGTGAAGTTACCCTGCTTTGACCAGGATGGAACTTAGAAGTATTGCCACCTGGTACTGAGTTTCCAGAACGTTCCCCTGGCAAATTTCTATGCTTAGAGGCAGGAGTGAGCCAACTTAAAGAAGACACAGAGAAACCCTGCAGAGAGCAGCTGATGAAAAATTGTGGTAACTATTCAACTTAAGCAAATAAGATTTAATAAAACTCAGTTCACACCTCTTTGGTAAATCAGAAGTTTCAGAACTCTTGCTATTTAACTTATTGAACTATGCAAATGAATATGGTAACCAGGAGAAGTCTCCCTCCCCCCCTATTTTCTTATGTGTAGATAAAAGCTAAAGTGCCTAATAGAATAAGATACTGTGAGAACCAGTGTAGCCATCCAAAGCAACGAAACAGCTATTTAAATTCATAAAAAAAAGCTTCATTGTAATAGCCTTCATTATTAGGTGCTCATTTTAAAGTCATTTAAGAGGAAAAGGAACATATTGTTCAGATGTAGTTAAAAAAAACAGGAAAGCAAAATCCTTTAGATTAGATTTGGAGTTGTGTTTTTTTTTTTTTAAACCCATTTTGCAAATGGGTTTTCCACCTGATTAAAACCAACCATTTTGTTCTTCAAAAGTCTGGATTGTTGTTTAGCATTTTAAAATACAGTCATTCCCCAGAGCACTGCTTCTGTGATTAGAGAGAAAAATTTAAAACCCTCTGCCACAGATAGGTGTACAGAAGAAAGAACACCAATTGGAAAGGGCACCTAGAAAACCCAGCTCTGCTCTGGACTTTACTGTTCTTCTCTGTGATATGATAAGGTAGGACTAGACTGTCTTTGCCCTTTCCTCCAGCCTGAGTGTTCCCGTTTCCCAGCCTCTGTGACACATGACTGGATAGTCTAGGCAGGTAAGGGACAGGTGCAAACTGAGGAGTGTGTGCCTAGGCCCAGGAGTTCCAGCTTAGCTTAAACCCAGAGATGCTGGTATGATCGCCAGCTCTGAGTTTTCAAGAGGACCTCTTAACACTCAGGTCATTTTGCCCCTACAGCTATTCCTTCATCCTCCTCTCTGTTTTGAATCTTAGTGGGGGGATAACCTCTACAGGGTGTGGTCAGTCCCCAGACTTCCCTGTTAGTTGAATCTGCTTGGATTCTACCCATGGGAAGCACAGGTGAGAGGTGGGGATGGGGAAGAGGGAAAAGCAAGGGAATGTCTCACCCTGCCTCTGCTCTGGGCAGTGCCTCCAGCAGCAGACAGAACTCTAGCTCTGTAAGCTTTTGTGAGACAGGCCTAGCATAGTTCCAGCATTTTTTGGGCATCTCTAGTCTTTTCCTTTTCCCTCATCGTACCCCCTCCCCACCTCTGCTTTCTCCTCTACCTCCAAGCTAGATGTCATAGATATGGCAGAGACTTCCTGCTGTTGCTAACCCCATGATCCCTCACCATTCCCTGTTGGTTTATCACTTCTCTCATTAGTTATGTAGTCAGTTCCTTCCATTAAATACTCTATATTTCATTAATTTTTTTTTGAGATCAGACTCTGACAATTGTCGCTTAGAAATATGGATTCTCTTGTCTGAAATCTTCCAATTGTTAAATGTTGTATTTGGGTTTTCCAGGGAAACAGAACCAATAGTATAGTGACCTAGACAGAAACTTCTCCAGGGAGACCTGCCTCGCCTGCTGCTCCCCTCAGCAGTATATTTTGGTCAATCTGCCTGTTCTGTTCCCCACTCTGTCTCTGGTGAATCCTCTCAACGCCCCTCACCTCTGGCCTGCACCCCAGCTTGTATGCATAAATAAATTTGAGTTGTAGGAATGTGTTGCTTTTTTAGAGATAAACCAGTTTTGCTCTTTGCAAAACTCCTGAGTGGTGGTATCAACTGTCTCACCCAGCAAAGTGTCAGAGATGGAAGAGTGGAATTTATCCCAGGCCAGAGGTAGGACCATCAGCATGTACCTGGCTGCATTATGGTTATTTTATCACCTCCCCAGCCTGATGGAGGTAAGCTGTGCTCTGCACCTGATGGACAGGTATTCGTAGCCTCTTCCGTTTGATACATAAGCACATTTAGACAAATGATCATTCTTAGAACATCTTCTTAAGAAAGACCTTTTGCATTTCAGAAATGCTCAGAGTTGAAAATGACTTATTTTGAGACTTAAGAGAAAAAGATCACACAATTTCCCCCTTTTTCCAGTTCTGTTCGAAGTGCAGAAGCAGCACACCATAGGCCTTGAGCTCTCAAAAGGAGCTTCATCTTGTTCCTTCTCTGCAAACATTCTCAGAGAAGTTACAGAAGTTGCCAAACCCTCAGATTATTCAAACACCAAAATAAACTCATCATGATCAAAGATAGGTCTCCTTCATCTTTTTATCTTTGTTGCCTGGCAACCAAGGAGGGATGTGTAGGTATTTGCTGGACTGACGGGGACAATGACAATGACACTTTCTTTACCCTCCTGGTTTTGTGGTCAGCCTCCTGACTTTCTCCACCTTCCCTCCTTATTTAAAGGGACTAATGTCTCTGTTAAGTATGTGAAAATGTTCACTGTCCATGGTGTGGAATTCTGAGAATACCTTAAACACAATCTTTACAACTTCCCCCATGCTCACAGAATCATTCCCTGAGAAACATGGGGTAATTTTTGAGTGTATTGATTGGTTAATAGTTACTAGTATTGTATTTACTTATTCTGGTAGGAAATCTCAGTTATTTCCATTTCTGCTTACTTTTATTTTAAGCTTTCAGCAGTTGCTTTGAGGAGAATGAAAATAATTCATTTTCTTTTAAGAAAGTGAAGATTGTGTGGAGGATAATGTCTACACTGTGTTGCTCATGTGACTGTTCAAATGATCTAGCTATTTATATAAAACCTCCTTTTCATTTCAAAAACTGTTGACTAGACCTAATTGCTTTTTGATTGTTGTACTTGAAAAATATATTAATACAAATTACTATGGATTCTATAATTTAAATAGGTGAGGTATTCATTTCTGATTCAATCTTGAAAAGTTCCATAGTTGCATATTTATTTTCAATTAATTCAATTGTGAGTTACATGGGAACTTATTTACTTGGACATTTTTAGAATTTTGTGGGCTGGAACTTAAAACTAAAAGATCTATCAGGCCTCCCTGGTGGTGCACCAGTTAAGCGCAGTGCTGTGGAGCTGTCGGCAGCTGCAGCACAAGTTCTATGCCTGGCCCGGGAAATTCTCACATGGCGCAGCAGACCTCTCCTGCCTCGCCCGCTGCTCCCCTCAGCAGTATATTTTGGGCAATCTGCCTGTTCTGCTCCCCACTCTGTCTCTGGTGAATCCTCTCAACGCCCCTCACCTCTGGCCTACACCCCAGCTTGTATGCATAAATAAATTTAAAAAATAACTAAAGGATCTATGTCTACATAATCCTATCTATCTGTCTCCATCCATCTATCCATCCATCCATCTTCTTTATAGAATGAGACGCAGAATGTGGCTACAGTGTGTGCTTGGGTTTTTTACCTCTTAATTAATTTTGATTTTATAATCTGCAGTTGTGCTAGAACCCATAGATGAATATGCTTACCAATGTTCCTAATCTTTAAGGAGCTGCAGAAATTGGAAAACATGCCAAAATATTGGAGCAAATTTCTTTCATTCCAAATTGCTATTTTTTTCACAAAAAGAGAGATGAAGAGGGAGTCTAGAGACCCAAAACTGGTACTCTTGAGACTAATATTATTCAGGAATCTAGAATTAACTATTTAAAGATAGTTACTGAACACTTCATTAAGGAAACTGTCATCATTAAGATTCTCAAGGATTCACAAACAATACGCACTCTTCAAATTTCTTTATTAAACAATAGGATTCCTCACTTCTGTTTATTACATTAAGTCAATAGATACCTTGAAATTGGCAGAAATATTTATACCATGAAAATTAGCAAACAATTGATTTATTGTTTTGTGTACTGTCTAGACTTAAGGAAACAGTGGAACAAATGTAAATAATTCAGAATTAACATAAAATATGTTGTGTGAGTAGCCATTATTTTAAAAATATATAAACATGGGAAAATATTATTTTTTAAATTTAGCAAAGGAATCAATAGATGAATAAAGTTCCAACATAGGTCTTTGTTGTTTTGCCTTTGTCCTTACTAGCAAACATGAATAAAAACATCAATCAAAATGTTTTTCAGAACCGTGCTCATTGGTCATCTGCACAATAGGTTGGAAACAGATAAAAGAATTAAGCAACACTCAACAAAAGCATTTTATTTGAAATTGATAGTAAACATTTGTGAATGCATATACATTTTTTCAAAGAGCTCGTTGCTAGACATCTACCAACATACTACAGACTAAATTAATCCCTATTCTAATCTAGCTTATTTTCTCCTATTGATTACTGAGTTCTGCCCATGATTATTCCTTTTAGTTTTCCTATGTAACATACAGCATTTCTCATTGTATTTGGTTTACAAAGGTCTGGGCATCTTTTCTCTCTAACTTTTCCATTCCAGTCACTCCTAATCACATTGGCAGCTCTCAGGGAAACTGCGTCCTCTTCTCTCTCCTTATGTGGCATGCATCATGGCCTCAGTTCATCATCTCATCACCTCTTCTGCAAAATGGAAATTGATTGAGCAACACCCTTATGAGGTAGTTGTTAATTTCCAACTTCTTTCTTCCTTAGCTGAATTCCCAACCCTTAACTCTAAGTTGAAACATATAAATTCCATTTAGGGTTGAGAGAGCTTCAGCTTCCCTCCCAGTATTTTATAGTCCTAAGAGGTATTTTCTAGGGTCTTATGTCAGAATTAGTAAAAGCAGAGCTAGAGTAAGTGTCCTGGTCTCCATATTCTCCATGGGAGGGGCTGCCACTTGGGGAACACATCAAGCATATGAGAACAAAATCTCCATCACTCCAAGGAAGCTGTCATTGAAGATTGAATGCTTCTTACTCAGGCCAGGAAACAGGCTTCTTAGAGTCTGCTAGTACCAATCCTCTTGTCATAGGAACCATAAATCATTGCTTCTTTTCCATCACTTCTCCTGAAGGAGAAATCCTAGATATAAAGTTTTATCCCTCACTCTAGCCTCCTCTTGTCATCTTGGGCAGTCTTCCATGCATCCACTTCTCCTCAGCCTATTTGTCTTCAATATCTTGGTTATTTTAGGTCTTGGGTTACATTCTTGTACCCCAAAAAGACTTCCCTGAGGATAATGCTCCTAGAAACTCCCACAGCTTCTCTGCATTCCGGTACCACAATTACTTGCTGTCTAATCTGCTTCCTACGCTGCTCTGTGAGGACAGAGAAGGGACCCCTTTGTTCTGTAACTTCATTTCAGCTCCCAGCATAGCCCCTGATGGGTGTAGGCACTTAGTACACATGTACTGAATGAAAGCATGAGTGAGTACAAGGTTTCTTTCACATGAATGAGTTGTCAATGTTCTCTCCATCTCCTTCTTTTGAATATCGAGATTCCTCTACTCTTTAAAGAGGAAGACAGCCCACACTTGAGACATGTAGCTGTAACTGTTTCTAGTGATAAGTGCAGCACAGTTCCAATATTTTGTTTTCTTTTTGCATAATAACAAAGCTCCTGAAATGAAGAGGCTCATCTAAGAAGCCGGCATTTATTTTCCAGATGTCAGCAATGAGGCCCTTTAATTCAACCATATCTTAGTTCTTTATATACCAAGAAAGTTCCTTTACTGTATTAGTTTGGATGTTGATCCGTAATTATTACTGGGTTGCAAATGAATTACTATATTTAGCAATCTAGTATTAAGTGCAAAAACCGGGTGTGATAAATTAGCAAATACTGGCATTGTAGGCGAGATTTCCCCAAAATGTACTCCTACATCTGCATCTTGGCTATAGTTTAATCACCTGGCTTTGTGGGTGACAATTGAACAGGAGAGATCATTTGCCCTAATGTAAAATCAATCATTCCCCAAGTGTGGGGACACCTATATCAAAATCATCAGGGACTTTGTTAATAATGGTTATTCCCAGTTCTGTCTTAGAAATCTTGACTCAGAGTCTTTGGTGACAAAGCCTGAGATTTTGTATTTATATAAACACATGTAGCAGAGGTGTTGTTTTTTTTTTAAAGATTTATTTATTTATGCATACAAGAGGTGGGGTGTAGGCCAGAGGTGTGGGGCGGGGGGTGAGAGGATTCGCCAGAGACAGGGTGGGGAGCAGAACAAGTGGATCGACTGAATACACTGCTGAGGGGAGCAGCAGGTGAGACAGGAGAGGTCTGCTGCGCCATGTGGACAGCTCGCTGGCCAGGATAGAACTTGTGCTGCAGTGGCTGTGGATAGCTTCATAGAGCTGAGACTTAACCCCTTGTGCCACCAGGGAGGCCCAGTAGCAGAGGTTTTAAGAAGGAAATGTGCAACCAAACCCTGATTTGGTCTTTACCCCAGGCATGCCTCACTGCAGCGCCCTACATCTTGCCCTCAAGATTTATTTGAATTTGAGAAGCTTTTTCTGCTTGGAAAGATTGGAGATAAGAAAGCACTTTATTTTTCAGGCTAGCATATCCCTGCATTTCTGGGCTATGTTCCCTCTCAATTTTATTTGCAACTGTGCTAGTTCTTGCTTGGACTCATCACTCCCTTGTAGTGCCTGGTCGTACACAGCTAACATCAACCAGCCGATGCTTTTATCAATCTATCTAGAGATCTCCTTGGACTTTTTCAAATGTATATTAGATACATTTCTAATTCCCAAATTACCATAGATCACAGCCTCGCGAAGTGTTTCATGTCTCCAGAATGCAGACTGCCCTTTCTCTAACTTACTAGTTTTCTGACTACTTTTCTAGCTTTCTCAAGCAATTTCATTGCCATTATCATGGCTCCATGTACCATCTGCTTTCAAAGCTTAAAGCCTCATTATTTGTGTGTTTGTTATAGCAGCATCTACTTCTAGGCACCAATTTCTGTATTACTTAGCTAGTGCTATATAACAAACTGTCCCCAAACTTAACAGCTTAAATTAATGATCATTTATTAAGTTTTAGTAATAAGTGTTCTGATCCACATGGCAAATGGAAGGTGTAGGGTCACCGTTCCTAAGATCTACCCCAAAGATTAATGGTATTTTCTGTGCAATCATGGAGAAACCATTTTTATTTGTAAGTTGGATAATCATATTGCTTTCTCTTTACACGTTAAGTATTTTATGAAAATGCATTTTTTCCCTAAAAAATATCAAAGTCAGGTTTTCAAGTCTGTGAAAATCAGTAAATGAAGAGAACTGGAACTTAGAAGTTGTAAATCCAAGTTTGAAGCAACTGAGACTTCTTCAAGCTCTTACTTCAAAGGGTTGAGAACGGAGCAGGGCAGCTCAATGGGGAAATTTTCTCTTTATTGGCAAAGTCACACTAGGAACCAGTAAGTTTTCTTTCTGCCAAGGACTATGGAAGGAACATATAGAGCTTTGAAGTCAGTTGAACTAAGACCTTTGGGCAAATTGCTCAATAAGGCAGAGGAAGAGAATACATAAATTGAAAGCTGTAGGAAAACCTGCAGAGTGCTGTGACCTTACGGCCTGGAGGTGAAGTAGGAAGTTCATACGTTTGCTGCTTGGAAATGAAAGTTGCTAAAGTTGCTAAGTTTACTGCTTGGATACTGCTGCTTGCTGGGGCGGAAAGCTGCTGGGAAAGTCTCCGTGCTGTGCTGCTTGTCTACAATAGTAGCTATGGTTACCTTGGCCCCCTTCCTAAACAATAAAGTTTATGATGGATGGGGTAGGTAAGTTTCCTTATACAAACTGTACAAAAACCTGCAATTCCTGTAATTCGGGGCTCAGATTTTTGGGAGTTATCCCACTGGGCCTGCCGCTGTGACAATTAAATCTCTGTCTCTTCACCTCTCTGAGTGCTACCTGATTTCTCTGGGAAAGTTGCCACAATAGTTTGGTTCCCTGACCGGGAAGCCAGCTGCACTGGTCAGTTTGGCCACCAGTTTGGTTTGGGGCCATGCCCAACGATTCTCCCTTGAGTGAACGAGGCGGCACCACCCGAACCTTGACGGGTCCTCCTTCCTGAGGGGAGCAGAGCTGGGACACCGCCCTTCATACCTTACCCGGACTTGCAGAGAGAGGTGGACAGACAGACCCCATAGGACTTCTGGATAAGGTAAGGCCCCGGGACCCTTTGTACTTAGTTTAACCCATCCCAACAGACGGAAGGAGAGCCTGGTCACCTCTCATGCCCCCTCATGGGGCTCGGTAGTATTGTCTGGTGGGTGGACTGCATAGCTTCTGTGTGTGTGCGTGAGTGTATGTGTAACAGTCCCACAACTTCAGTTACGGGATCTGAATGGTCTTGTTCTGAGGTTCCTTGACGACGTCATACGGCTTATAGGCAGCCTTTACGGCGCCGGCCCGGGGTTTACACGGGCTTGCCAAATGCCAAGACGCGTCTGACAGTTTCCGAGAGGGAAGCAGCCAGACAAGAACCTGATTGTTCCCCCTTTCTTTTGTTGCGACACTGAACACAATGGGAGGGACTAAGAGTAAACCTACAGTCTTTGACTGCATGATCAAAAATTTTAAAAAGGGGTTCCACGAAGACCATGGGGTTGCCTTGACCCCTAAGAAACTTAAGACCCTGTGCCAGGTAGAATGGCCTAGTTTCCAGGTAAAATGGCCTCCAGAGGGAACACCTGACATCCCTGCAGTCCAGGCAGCGTGGGAGGCTGCGACAGGCTCCCCAGGGCACCCTGATCAGTTCCCTTATATTGACTCATGGATGATAATAGCTCAGACCCGACCTACTTGGGTCCGTACTTGTAGTTTAGGACAGGAAGAGTCAGGTCCTTGTTATACGTGGACACACAACGCTCAGCCTCCACCTATACATCAGGGAGACCCCCCAAGATGAATTACCACCACCCTACTCACGTGCCAACTCATCGGCCCCACCCCTGCCCAGATCTTGAACTCTTTACAGACGGGAGCAGCTTTGTCAAGGAGGGACTACGTTATGCAAGATATGTGGTCACCACTGCTGACTGGCTTGTTGAATCGGGACCACTCCCCTGGACTTGGTCAGCTCAGCGGGCTGAGCTCTGAGCTCTTGTATGTGCCCTTCAACTGGCGAAGGATCTATCAGTTAACATCTACACAGATTCTCACTATGCATTTGCCAGCATCCATATTCACGGGGCCATCTATAGAGAAAGAGGCCTTTTAGATGCAGGGGGGAAAGATATAAAGAATAAGCCTGAAATCCTCCAGTTGCTAGAAGCAGTCTGGTGCCCAGCCAAAGTGGCTGTTATTCACTGCCAGGGACATCAAAAAGGGACTGATAAAATCACCAAAGGGAATCAGCTGGCTGACACGGAAGCCAAACGGGCAGCAGACCAGCAGGACCAGGACCCTCCAGGAGAAATTCTCCTGGTTGTCACCGCACCCCCTGCTAGTCCTCCACAGGAATGGTACTCCCCAGAGGAGACAGCTTGGATCAAAGATGAGGGAGGAACTGAAACATACAAGGGGTGGTGGCTCCTGTAAGACGAACGAGCTTCTTTTCCCTCTAAGGCAGCATATCACTTAGTGCAGCAGTACCATGAGGCTACTCATCTGGGAAAAACAGCACTACAGGCCATAGTAAATCGTTATTTCTACATCTCCCGGTTACCATCCTTCTGTGCCATGATCGCCTCTAGGTACCAGACTTATGCACAACATAACCCTGCTCAGTGGCCTAGGCCCCCACCAGGAATACAGCATATAGGCTCCTCCTCTTTTGAGGACTTGGAAGTGGACTTCATAGAAATCAAACCTTGCAGCGCCTACAAATATTTACTTGTGTTGATCTGCCCCTACTCTGGGTGGGTAGAGGCGGAGGAGGCCTGAGAAGTCACTAAAGCTCTTGTGAGAGAAATAATTCCCAGATACGGGGTCCCCTGGACTATTGGCGGTGATAATGGTCCAGCATTTACTGCTGAAATCACCACTCAACTGACTGCTTACTTCATATTAAGTGGAATCTTCACACCGCCTACTGGCCACAAAGTTCAGGGAAAGTAGAGCCTGTCAACTGAACCATTAAAACAACCCTAGGAAAGTTTTGCCAGGAAACAGGTTTGCCCTGGGTAGATCTTCTCCCTTTAGTGCTTCTCAGAATTTGGTGCACCCCTGGTGCCAGTGGATACACCCCCTTTGAGATTTTGTTTGGGTAACCCCACCCCTATTAATTCTATGGTGAGGGGGGACTTTAGACAAACAGGTGAACTGGGACTAAATCAACAGCTACAGCTTCTTAGTGATGTCCTATACAAGATTAATAAAACTGTCATCCAGAGAGCTCCTGTTCATCCGGGGCACCTAGTCCATCCCCACAAACCTGGAGACTCTGTGTGGGTAAAGGACTGAAAGAAAGAGCCACTTATGCCGGTCTGAGTGAGTCCCTATACTGTCATTCTGACTACCCCAACCGCTGTCAAAGTTGCAGGTGTGACTCTGTGGATACACCACTCCCAAGTAAAGTCAGCCTGTCCAGAGACACCAGAGAAGTAGACGGCCTGACAGATCCTGAAAACCAACTCAAGTGACCCTGCGGAGAGACCCTGACCAGACAGCGCGACCCTTCTGTAGCCCTGTTCCAACCACAACCCGGAAGCTGGTTAGTCCACACACAGCGGAAGCTTGAGGAGCGTCAGAGGTGTAATGTAAATGGACTGTTAGACTGACCTCCAGTGTCAGCTGCTTCTCCTGTTTTTCTTTGGTGGGACTGTTGTTCTTGTTGCTGCCAGTCTTAAGACTGAAATTAGATAAAATAACAAGCTTGCCCCCCTAACTCTCCTCCTCAGGCCTTCCTTGCCTCTTGTCAGCCCCACCTGGGTTTTCTCAGCCACCTGGTTTATCCAGTCCGGTTTGGAGGCTCTTAAGCTCCAAATGTTAAGTCAGCCACTTTACGCCCTAAGCAATCTTTCTAGTAGTCCATCGATTGATATTCCCTAGCAGTTTATAGGGGTATCAAGATGGGGGAAATGAAATAGGAAGTTCATAAGTTTGCTGCTTGGAAATGAAAGTTGCTAAAGTTGCTAAGTTCACTGCTTGGATACTGCTGCTTGCTGGGGTGGAAAGCTACTGGGAAAGTCTCTGTGTTGTGCTGCTTGTCCACAATAGTAGCTATGGTTACCTTGGCCCCCTTCCTAAACAATAAAGTTTATGATGGATGGGGTAGGTAAGTTTCCTTATACAAACTGTACAAAAACCTGCAATTCCTGTAATTCGGGGCTCAGATTTTTGGGAGTTATCCCACTGGGCCTGCCGCTGTGACAATTAAATCTCTCTCTCTTCACCTCTCTGAGTGCCACCTGATTTCTCTGGGAAAGTTGCCGTAACAAGAGGTGCTGGGGTATGGCAAGGGAAACAATGTAAATTAGGGGCTCTACCCATTTAGTGCTTTGTGAAAAATAGAGTTGGGTGTTCATAATGGTGTGAAGGGTTATGCATATAACCTAGATGTTTGAATTTTTAATATCTTACTCTGTATATTACTTTTGTAGATATAATAAGCTGCTAGTGGCAAACTATGAAAGGTTTTTGCCAAAGTGGGAAACGTGTACTATTCTTTGTAATTTAGGGAATGAATCAGGGAAGACAAAACTCCTTCAAACTTAGTGGTCTAGGGTGAGGGGAGTTCACTTGTCACTCACATCACAGTCTAAGGTGAGTATAAGGGAGGCAGAGAGCTCCAGGTGGTGGTTCAGGAATCCTCTCCTCTTGCGGCTCCACTCTTTTGTAACTCCTTGTAGTTTTCTCTGTTCAGTTGGAAGGTGATGGGAAAGAGTGAAGTGGTTTGAAAATGGCCACGGATTCTTTGTGGTCTTTTTATGTGCACACACTTCATCTGTGCTTAAAGATGTGGCCCCTCAAATCCCTCTCCCTTGAGCGTTACGTACTGGGTGACTTTCTTCTAAAGCATAGAAAGAAAAATAGAAGTGATGGTATGTAACTTCAAAGACTAGGTCACCAAGGCAGGAGAGTTTCCTGCTTGTTCTTTCTCTCTCTTTCCTCCCCGCTTGGGGAAAATCAGCTCGCTATGTCATGAGGAACTGAGGCAGCCATAATGAGAGACTCACATGGTAAAGAACTGAGGTCTTCCACCAATTGTGAGGAAGCAAAGAAGCCCTCCCTGCCTGGAAGCCATCTTGGAAGTGGTCCCTCCTGAACCAGTCGAGCTCAAAGATGACAGAAACCAATCAGTGACTGGGTGCAACCTCACATGAGATCCTGAGCCAGAAACATACAAAAAACCACTCCCAGACTCCTGACCTAAGAAATTGTATGAGATAATAAATGTTAGTTGCTTTAGGCTGCTAAGGTTTAGGTTGACTTGTTACATCTCAATAGATAACTGATATAGAGAATGAAGAATTGCTCATTGGGGAACTTTATATTCTGGGTATAACTACCTTCTACCCCATTCCATCAGATCCAGTTGACTGGTATGGTCACATCTAATAACCTAACTGCAGGAGATGCTGAGACTCATAGTCTAGCTGTGTGCCAGCAGGGAGGTAAAAGCTTGCTGAGCAGTTGGCCAGTCTCTGCCACGTTTGGTGAATTTATATCAGGAAATGCTTGGGACTTCATGAGCTAGTGGCTATTTATACAATTCAGACAAAATTCTTAGAGGAAATAAGTAAAGCCTTTGAAATATTAGTATTTAATACTAAGTACTTAGTACCTAATACTAAGTTCCTCTTAGGATGATGCCAGCTATCAATGGGTTACTCTGGAAAATATTTAAAGGCTTTGTCTCTCTGTTGTCTGCCTATGACTAATGCTGTCATAGCACCACTACCACCATCATCATCATTACCACAAAAATACCAGTAGCCCCACTACCAACAATTAACATTATTAAATACCCAGGCAAGATCTGAAGCATTTTATTAATCATCACAACAGTAGAATGAAGTAGGTACAACCATCTGAATTATGGGACACACAAGACTCAGAGTCTCAGGACAGTCTAGATAAGCCTCAGATCCAGCTGCTCAATTCAAGTCTGTATTTCTCCAGACACTTGATTTCTTTTTTTTTTATATAATATATATTTTTATTGTTATTTATGTCTTTTACATTTTGCATTCCCCTTGGGTAGCCCACCACCAATTCACCCGTGATCCATCTCCATGGTCCCTTGTGTTCTTTTCTATTCCATTTTGTGCCCTTTCCCTTTCCTCCCTCC
>PVIJ01007095.1:0-85640 GCA_004024925.1 Scalopus aquaticus | reverse complement strand
ACTCAACCCACTAACCAGGGCTTTCTTTTCCTTTCTTTTATAAGAATCATTTTAGAGTACAAGCTGGGGTACAGGCCAGAGGTGTGGGGCGGTGAGAGGGCGCACCAGAGACAGAGTGGGGAGCAGATCAGGCAGATCAGAAATACACTGCTGAGGGGAGCAGCAGGCGAGGCAGGAGAGGTCTGCCCCCCATGTGGGACTCTCCCGAGGCGGTGGCATCGAACTCGCACCCCAGCTGCCGACAGCTCCTCAGCATTGCGCTTAACCCATTGCGCCACCAGGGAGGCCCTAACCTGGGCTTCTTGAATCCTGTAAGAGGAAGTCAACTGACATCCAGGTCTCCATAGTTTCTTCATTTTCAGCTAGGGATAGCAAAGCCAGCACGGAAGTTACTCGCGCAGATTGGAGGTGGTGAAACAGCAGGCAGTGACTAAGAATTTTTTGGAACAAAAATAACAAGCAGGGGACTTCCTACGCCTGGGAGGCTGTGTTTTACTTTAACCGATGAGAAAACCCGAGGTTGGTGTTTTCAACTGGAAGTGGTCATCCAAGGAGCTGATTTTATAGCCTTAGCTATTTATCGAGTCAAAAATTATTATGGCTGCATTTTTTGTACTGGCTGAATAATTTTATTGCCCTCCAAGAGATTGGTAGCTGAGGAAGCTGAGGCAATGATGAAAATAATTAAATCATGTGCTTCAGGGCACAAGGCAATCAAAGACAGATGAATAGAAAGAAATTCTGCTTTCCTCTCTGGTTCCTTTGACCTCTTTCCACCACCCCCTCGGTCCACCAGAGCCTGATACTATCCACGGGCTGAGGAGATGGCACGGCTGTGCCTTTCACCAAGGGCTGAGGCAGTCCTGGGCGCCGTGGCCAAACAGGCACTGGTCCAGACAGCCCGATGAGGCGGTGCTGCCAGAGACGGGCTTATTTCCTTGGTTCCCCTTCTCCCTTGCTGAGTGTGAGGACTCCGAGTAGCGTTATTTATTATAATTAATTGTTTCACTTCACTGATCAAAAGCTGCTTCCGAATCTGATCCAAGGACAAACACAGTCCCTGAAATTCATGAATCTTGACATTACAAGCCCCATAAACCTTCAATTGGGAAGGGCCGGGCCTGTGTGCAGAAATGCCCTTGGCGCGCCCTGTCAGGGATCACTAGTTGTGTAGAGTGCCTGCAGCGCCCGCTCTGTCTAGACTCAAGGCCCTTTGATGTCTTCTCTTGCCTTGCAGCCCCCCAAATCAAACAGGCTTCTGCCCGGAGCTTCTAGCCTTGCGGAGGCAGGCGTGCTGGTAACTGACACTCGCCAGGCTGCCCAACGCAAGGGGCTTAAGAAGGGCAGAGTTAGCGCCCCGAGACATGCCACGGGCGTGGCACAAGCTCTGCCGTCGCGGTCGGAGACTACTTAAGAGCTGCAAGAAATCCTGCCCCAACATCCCATGCCGGCCTTTACTTCACAGGATGTATAATGTTTCAACTCTTCACTCCCAAGTCGGACAGGGATTTCTAAAAATGAACCAAGCGCCATCCTCTCTGGGCTGTGGCGCAACGCTCACCCGAGGGACGCTACTGTCTCATGGCGCCCCAGGGATGGCGTCCCAGGGACACGGACACCGCCACCGCCACCGCCACCGCCACTGCCTCCTCTCCTGGTTGTGCTGCCGGGCGTGCAGAGACGGGGGGGGGAGGGGGGGGCAGTCTAGAAGCACCTGGAAGGTCATGTCTGCGTCTCATGTTAGTCTTATTTTTCTTCACCAATGCACAGCTCTGCCCAGGTCTAATAGTCAGGAGATGTGAGTGGGTTGATTTGAGCTGCCATTTGGGCCCAAGATCTGCGTTTGTTCCACTGATTGACGCGGATCAGGCCCCTGGCTCCACTTACCTTGGGTGTGTGTGTCCCACACTGGCCTTGGAGAGGATGGGAAGGGGCAGAAGACACCGAGACTCCACTAAGCGCGTGTGAGCTGAGGAGGCGCTACGTGTCAGGCACTCCTCAGGGCGCTGGATAGCGGAAACCTTCACTGTTCACACTGACTTTGCAGCAGAGCGCTCCTCTCACCCCGACACCCCACGCCCATATAAAAACTGCTACAGGATCCCCTGTGGATTACTTGGATGCTGCATCCCCCTGCCGTGGACACTGTTTTCACACACGGAGAAGGAAAGGTTTCGTTCTCCAGAGGCAAGATGGTTAAGCTGTAAGGAATTGCCCCTCTGGCCCCTGGACCATTAAGATGGAAGGGTAGTTTATGGGCTGAGCTGCTGACAACATTGTTTTTTATTTACATAAGTAGGAACATTTGAAAATCTGCATTTCAGAAAAAAAATACAAAGCAGTAATTATTTAGAATAGTAAAGATACTTTTATATTTTTCTGTCATATATGATTTAGAGATGAAGAATTTCATCTGCTTAAAATTCTAGATGTCGGGCCTCCCTGGTGGCGCAGCGGTTGAACACTGCGCTGTGGAGCTGTCGGCAGGGCATGATGCAAGTTCAACGCCCAGCCGGGGAGAATCCCACATGGCGCGGCAGACCTCTCCCGCCTCGCCCGCTGCTCCCCTCAGCAGTGTATTTCTGATCTGCCTATTTTGCTCCCCACTCTGTCTCTGGTGAACCCTCTCGCCGCCCCCATGCCTCTGGCCTGTACCCCAGCTTGCATGTATAAATAAATAACTCTTTAAAAAAAAATTCTAGATGCCCCTCTTTCAGCATAAGGTAAGTCTCAAATTGCCATTCCCACTTCACAGGATAAATCCAGAGGCAAATCAGGCTCTCGAGGAGGTCACTACACTGCCACACTCATTTCACCATTAACAAGATATGGCAACAGCCCACGTGTCCACCAACAGATGAATGGATAAAGGCCCGTGGAGTGTATATATATATATGGATACCAATATATTAATATTAACGATGTTCATAATACATATTATATTACATAGTATAGGATGTTATTTTCATTCTGCCATAAAAAAGGAGTGCCCTTTTGGCATTTGTGATGATATGGATGAAACATGTAGGACATTACATTAGATAAGTCAGATGCAGAAAAACAATACATGATCTCACCCACATGTGGAACTTGAAATTTTCATATTCACAGATGGGAGTAGAATGGTGGTAATTAGGGTTTGGGGAGGAGGAAGAAATGGGGAGATGTCGGTCAAGGGTACAGAGTCAGTATTGCAAGATAAATACATTCTAGAGGTGCAATGCACAGTGTCACTACAGGTAATGACACTCTAGTATATACTTGAAATCTGCTAAGAGAGTAGATTTTAAGTGTTCTCACCCTCCCCCCAAATCACGTGATAGTAAAACTATGTTAATTAGCTTATATTTGGAAAATATTTCATAATACATACATATGTTGAATCATTCATTTTGACAATTACACATAAAAGTGCAGGAAAAATGTGTCTACTGATACCAAGAAACTTGAAAGGTGACAGGTGTAAAACACGACTACAGCAACCCAAAGGCACAATGTTAGCTGAGCCCCAACGAAAGAGCTGAAATACAACGGTTCAACCAATTGGTAATCTCCTTATATTGGTGGAAATGTACCCAGAACTGAGCACCATTTACTATCTAGCAACACTGCAATGGGGAATATAATGGCAGAAATAAAAATAATGACGAATTTAAAAATAGAACAGAGAACTCCACACAGCACTCTACTTAAATTATAGGACTTAGATATAACCCGATGGACCAAATGTGAATGTCCCCCACTGGAATTGGAGATGTGTAGTGATAATACACTTCAATCTGTAGGGTCTATTAGTGTCTGTGCCTTCATAGGAAGGAGGATTTCCTATAAAGGACAAAACCAGCATTTGGGGAGCACAGGTTATGTAGGAAGAAGCTGGTGCTTTCAACCTCTGACACACAGGCTCAAGTTCTAGCTGCCACTGATGGGAAGCCTTGGAATTCTCTCTGTATAGATTCTCTCTCCTCTTTTCATCAGGCTTTAACAGGAATATATGTCTAGGGGGAGAAGGGATGGGGACAGAGAACCATCTGAGATAGGGACTAAGGTATGGGAGTTTGGAACAACCCACTTCAATCTAGCCAGAGAGGAAAAAAGAGGGTCACTGACTTCCTGTGATTTCCATGGTGTACAGCCTCATTTACCAGAATCAGAACAGACTAGAATGTGAAAAGAAGCTTGATGGAGTGTTAATAAATACTTGTCTGCTTTTTTCCGTGCTACATAACTTTCCTTAGGGACCTAAAAAGGGTGGCTCAGCTGGTTACAGGTGCAAGTCTTATAAATGGAAGTCATTAAAACATCTTTGCAGGTATGATCTTAAGCCTTCCAAGCCTTTCCCAACACTACCATCAACATGGTCTTACAGAAGAGTGAATCTTCAGATACCAATCCCCCACTTAAAGTGATTTAGTGTCACCTCTCCTTGCCCTTAGAATAAAGCCCCAAATCCTGACCAGAATCTGCAAGATCTCACCTTTCCCACCCCATGGCACTACCTCTTCCTTCCTGAGTCCTCACCTCACAGGTGTCTCACCAATCTCTAAGAGGTGCTGGGGTGCTCTTCGCTACGACCGTTTTTCCCAGGTCGTTACTCAAGCTTCCCTCTACTGGGCCCATTCTCTGCTTTGTTCTCTTCATATTCAGAATAATACTGTTTTCTTCTGTGAAGACACTCAAGCCGCCCCACTATCAAGGATGCTCAGACCCCCCCCCATCCTAGACTCTCTTAGTGCACTGTACTTGTTCTCGACAGCACTTGCCACAAATATAATTAAATACCAAATCTGTAGTTGATTGATCAAAGTCTGACTTTCAGGACACTAAATCCATAGGTTCAGCTAGTATAACATTCTTGCTCAATCCCCAATTATCTAGCAGTTATCAGAGTCTTTTCTGGTGCCTGAGCTTAATACTGACTTATTGAAAGATTATCTGAATGAGTGGATCTGATTGTGGGCACTAACTGCTAGCTGGTCTTGAGTTAAAAATCAAAATTTACATTTGACTGTTCTGTTCATCACCATCCCTTCTACCTTAACAGCTCTGGAAGAAATTATCATCTCCCAAATATCTGACTTACCTAAAACCCTACTCCCAGTCCCAAATCTTGCTTTCAAAATTTGGTCTTAAATGGAGTATAATATATCAATGTAATTTTTCCATCTTTCTCTGAGCTGCATGAAGATTATACTGTTCCTTCAACCTTTAATTAATATACAGGGTGTGAACTCACTTCAGTATGTCAGTCACTCTCCTGAGGGCAAATGGCTTTGACCTGAACACAGCACGCTGGGCGTGATGTGATTCTCCTGCACTTGAGACACTGTATCGCCATAATTTCAACTTGAGAGCTCATTAGTGTGACCAAAGGTGACAGAACACCCAGTGTGTGCAGTGAACCTCCACATTTTAGTTATTACCAAAGTTAATGTCTTATTCTTTGGCCTTGATTTAGGGATAGGATAAACTGAAAACACAAGCAATATAATGGGACATTTACCAAAAAAAAAAAAAAAAAAAACACTCTCTGGTGCCTTTGGGTCAAAATAATTCTACTTTCTAGCATTCTTTGCAGACCTGGAACAACTTTCAGGACATAACTGAGCTGTTTCCATTTCTGCCTTATTCTCATCCTGTATATCATATGAGGTGAGAGACACTGTTGTAGTGAATCAAAGTCCAAGGTAAATCTCCATTCTGTTGAGTTTTCAGATGAATCGTTTTTATAATTAAAATGCTCAAATGGGGCCTCCCTGGTGGCGCAGTGGTTGAGCGCTGCTGTTAGCAGAGGCAATGCGAGTTCAATGCCCGACCAGGGAGATTCCCACATGGCACAGCAGAACTCTCCTGCCTCGCCCACTGCTCCTCTCAGCAGTGAATTTCCATCGATCTGCCTGTTCTGCTCCCTACTCTGTCTCTGGTGAACCCTCTCGCTATGCCCACACCTCTGACCTGTACCCAGCTGGTATGCATAAATAAATCTTTTTAAAATTGCTCAAATGGAGGTGGGAAGAGAAGGGCATTGAGAAGGGAGGGAGATGAGGAGAGAGGAAGGAATGGAGGGAGAGGGGGAGAGAGACAGAAATGCGGAGATCTGTGAAAAAAGTTAGCCCTTTCATCATTCCACACCATGGTCACCTCAGCAAGGGATTATTTAACCTCATTAGTGTCTGCCTTTCAGGGAGTCAGACATCTTGACCTCAATAGTTAGAGACAATACTCAGAGAGCTTTTCCAGAATGTATAAAATTTATCTTTGGCTATCTATCTGCATTGCATACATGTGTTAATTCGGATGCCTTACTTCACTAGCAGCATACTACTTTCTGTGCTTTTCCAACCTGAACTCAATATTTTTTTTTAAATATCTGTAAATATTTCTTCCCTGATGCAAAAACTCTTAACAATTTCATGATATGTAAGAACAAAGTCATATTTCAATAGAGACCCCTCAATGCCCTCTGTGACTTCTTGCCAAGGCTCATGAAGTCATCCCAAGTTATCTTTTCTTAAAAAATCCTCTTATTCGTATAATGCTCTTTTTCTTTTCTCATTCCTTCTCCATCTATCTTTGCTTTTCTCTGTGTAAGCGGAAAAACTCATGAATGACTAAAGTGAAAATCAATGTAGAAGGACTCTACCTCTCCATTCTGCAAGGCAGCCTGGCTGCTATTAATGGATGTTGAAAATCGTACACCGTGAAAATGTGAGAAACAGTGAGGAGGACAATGCTTGTGGAAGAGGGGTCGTTTTCAGTGCATGGTCCCACTCAGGGTGCCCTGAACCCCCAGCTTTAGCCCCCCAGCTTTAGCACCACACAGATAGCGTTCGTCATCTCGGAGACCAAGAGCTGCTCCAGCACTGTCCCAATGCCTCCTCTCTCTCTGTGTCTCTGTGTTGTTGATCAAAAAGCATGGTGACAAGGAACTTCAAAGAGAATTCCTCCCTCAGATCAGCTCAGTGGGAGGCCGAGGGGGACAAGAAACGAGCTCTCCATTGGTATTTATTGAGTGCCAAATGTTTTCTCCACACTGTACAATACACAGGGAAAGACACAGCCCTGCCCCATGGGGTTACCATTTAAATAGGACCGATGAGGTGAGGCATAATTGGCTGAATGCTTACCCTGGGTTGATGACTTCTCTATGGGAACCCAAATCGTCTTCTGTGGAGACTGGTGCTATTCACCAAACCTTAACAAGCGCGTTATGTCCTCTGAGAACCTGGCACCGTCACCCCATCAGGAGGGAGAGCTCTGTGTTTGTCCCAAGTGCCTCGGGTTCGGTCTCCCTGCCCAGACGAGTGTTCAACGACCTCAGCAGCAGTGGGAAGTCAGTGCAGGGCTTTGTAGAAGATCCAGGAGGCTCAGGAAGACCCTTATCCTGCAGACAAAGGCTAAGCCTAATACTTCGAGAATTGCTCTCCTGGCTGCTATTTTCAACGTAGCACTTCAATAGCTACAGCTCCCCGATGGGGTCCCCGTTTCTTCTGACATTCCATGGAGACCTCTGAAGGTCGCCGCAGATTCGCCGCTACCCTCTTGGATGGCCAGATTATGCCCTGTGGCCAGCCTGGCAGACTCTCAGTCTGCGCATCCTAGCCAAGCACCCTCACAAACTTGGGAGAAATGATTTCCTCTCCCCAAAACAACATTTTCCTCCTTCCATATGCCCATCCCGAGACACTGTAAAAATGAACCTGGTCTACATAATCTCTGGTCCACCAACACGCAACCTACTTTCACAGCTTTAGTTTTAATTTTTAAACCCTGATCTATTTTTGTTTATGTTAAATTCTGATTTTTTCTCAAGAATCGTATCTAAATCCACAGCTGAGGTATTTGCAAATATAACAAAAACTGGCATAATGCCTCTGGGGTAGAATCCAGAAACTCATTTTCTGAGCACTCTCAAGAGGTCTTGTACAGTCCAAAGAAGGTTAACATGGGTTTTCTTTAAGCCTCCAACTACCTCTTTCTAAATTTTGTTAGTGTTCTACAGTTGCTGTTTTGTAACCTTTAAGTCCAACCAAGGTGGAGACAAGAACTGCACCTTAGCACCTGCGAGGAAGGACAGAAAGCCCAGACTACGCACCTCTATAAACCCTCAATCCCCCAAAGTTGGCTGCACTCGGTGTCTTCATGGCCACAGGCTGCCAAACGCGGGCCAGGGTCTTGTGTCTATCAGAGGCTTCTCAGTGTTTCTCTACTCAGTGTGCCAGACAGTGAACTGGACAAAGTGATAAGCAAAAGGAATCTATAAATAGTAATGATATGAAATTAAAGGTATTGAGAATAAAACAGTTTTCAAGCCTAACACCGTGTGTTAGGGACTCAGTTATGAGCAAATTCTGACAATTATCCTCTTGGATCACACATGATAGAGGAGAAATCAAATTAACCATATAAATTAATCAAAAATTGCAGGGGGCCTCCCTGGTGACACAGGGGTTAAAGTCTCAGTGCCGTCAAGCTATCCCAGCCACTGCTGCAAGAGTTTCATCCCTGGCAGGGCGCTAACCCACATGGCACAGCAGACCTCTCCTGTCTCCCCGCTGTTCCCCTCGGCAGTGGATTTCAGTCAGTCTACCTGTTCTGCTCCCCACTCTGTCTCTGGTGAAGCCTCTCACCCCCGCATCTCTGGCCTATACCCCAGTTCTTATATGCATAAATACATAAAAATATTTTTTTAAATGACCCTAAAATTGCAACTGTATTAGTCTCTGTGGAGGAGAGGCACACAGAAGGAGGCGGTGATAACCAGGACTGATCTGCCATGGACATCATGGGCGGCTTTGCTTTGGAGCAGATCACCGAGTCCAGGCGGCATGAAGGAGGCAAGGCGTGATGGAGAGAGAGAGCAGAGTGCACAGGCACGGTCCTCCCTGTTCTGAGTAAGGGGGAGTGGTGACACCTTTTTTAAGTCTGGTAATTCTGGTCCTGAAGTGGCAGGTCCTGGGCTCATCCCCAGGCTCACACTTTACTGGACTCCTAAGCATCTCAGCTTCCCACCTTGCATTACAGAGCAACAAAATTGTTCTGATACATTCCTCAGGGACAGTTCTCTGTGCTGTTCTCTAAAGCCGCCACAGTACCCAGAAAAGTGCTTGAGCACTGTTATCAGGCAGAAAAGCAGGAAGAAGCCAAAAAGATGAATGACGAAAGCACACGCAAATGAAAACATGTGTGTGTTTCTTAAAGATGAGAATGGAGCACAGTGACCTTGGAGAGAGCTTATGATAAAGTCACCTTATGAGAAAGCCATACTGAATATGAGTTAAGGCAATCACTAGGGACCAAAATTAGCCAGAAAATGAAATAAGGAGATGGTACAAAAAGGATGTAGGGCCTCCCTGGTGGCAAAGCGGTTGAGCACTGCACTGTGGAGCTGTCGGCAGCAAGCGATGCAAGTTCGATGCCCAGCCGGGGAGAATCCCACATGGTGCGGCAGACCTCTCCTGCCTCGCCCGCTGCTCCCCTCAGCAGTGTATTTCTGATCTGCCTGTTCTGCTCCCCACTCTGTCTCTGGCAGACCCTCTCGCCGCCCCTCGCCTCTGGCCTGTACCCCAGCTTATATGTAAAAAAAAAAAAGGATGTAACCACTTATACCCAGGAGACACTGGCTGACTTCAGAACCCAAAGACAGTGATCTGACGTCTTGTACGAGGACTTTGACCTGGGCAAGGAGTTAGAATGTTGATACCTTATAAGGTCTATAACTTCTAAGCGTCCAACTGACAAAAGAAAAAGACAAATACACTTATTTATACTGGCTTGGAAATTTAAGAAATATCTTTGAAAAAAAAATTTTTGGAAGGAAAAAATTGTTGACACTGGAAGAAAAACTACTAACCTTCCAGGAACCTCACATACAATTACACTGTTTTTTATTCTAGAAAATCTAGAATTACTGAACATAGTCCACCTGCAGAGGCGCCTCCATTTGCTGGGCAGAATACGCATCCTCTGTGAAGGATCTTGTCCTTGATGTAGGCCCATGAGCGTTTCTGCAGATTACATTCACACGAATGTGAGTTTGCAACGTGAAATCTAACAATTCACAGGAAAACAAGTTACCATGAATAGAAAAGCAAATCATGGAAATAGACCCCTGGGAGGGATTCCAGATATTATAACTGTCAGATCCAAAATTTAAAGTAACTATGCAGGGAATGTTGAAAGAAATAACAGATGGAATCAAAAATATGAATAAGAAACCAGAGATTGTAAAAATATAACAAGGCATAGTTTAAAAAATACATTTATGAAAAATGAAAAATGTCAACACTGTAGTTAAAGCCTTACTGTACTATTTAAATAAAACTGATACAACTGAAGAAAAAGACCTATCTAAGAACCCATTCAATGCAACATAAATATGTGAAGAAGAGACAAAGAAACCTGGAGGAAAGAATCGTTAAAAAAAAAAAAAAATGGTTGCCTCCAATTGGAATTCTGGAAGAGAATCAAAAGAATGGAAGAGAGGTAATATTGGAAAGGAATCTTGGCTGGGAAATTTTAGGAACTAATATAAAAATATCAGAAAAGGAATGCACATTGAGAGTGTTCTATTCCTAGATATTTCTTAGTAAATTTGCAGTACAATGAACAAACAAATCACTTTTAAAAGCAACCAGCAAGACAAAAAAAATGTAATTGCCTATACAGAAAAAGAAATTAAACAGAATAATTCTCAATGCCAACAATGGAAATGCTGAAAGAAAATATCTGTAAATCTAAAATTATATACCAACTAAGTTATTATTTTTGCAACAAAAGAGAAACTGAGCAATTACTGCCCAAACAGCATAATGAATGTACTACAAAAAAAGAAGGCATATGGATCCCAAAAAGAATTTCTATATATAAGAAAATTAATGGCGCCAATGAAGCTGACAAAAAGATCAATGAACATAAATAATGACTGCATGAAACAAAGTTAAACTAAGTCTAAATTAGGGGGTTAAAAATGAGAACTAAAATGGTAGATATGTATAATATTTAAGGTAAATAAAAGGGCTGGAGATAAAGCATTCTAAAACCTAATATTGTTTAGGAGAAGCATTAATTTTTGAATAAAAATGGTATTCAGAAATCTATATTTGATTTAAGTTAAATATGCACATTAAATTACTCAGGTAAGGCAATAAAATAATAAAAATAAAGTAAGTACATAGCTTCTAAAATTATAAATACATTTGCAGAAAACTGAGCTAAAAATTTTAGCAATCAATGCAATAGTAGGCAGGAAATGTATTTTTAAGGCGAAACTAAACAGAGCTTATCAAAATCGCAAAATAAGAATAGGAGTGAGAGATTCAAACATGTTGGCAATTAATAAATGTTAATGAACCAAGTGCTATATTTAGGGGTCAAAGATATTTCAGATAGTATTAAAAAAGTAAAATTCAACTATATGCTAGTTACAAAGAGTAGGTCTAAAACCACAAGACATAAACTTGAAAGGACACAAAGGAAAAAAACAAGTCAAGAAATAAAAAAATAAAATAAAGGTGGTCATTCTGTATTATTACCAGACAAAATAGGCAGTAAGGCAAAAAAAAAAAAAAAAAAAAGCATTATTTGTAATAGAAGGTAAACATATAATACACGAAAGTTTAACTCATCAGGATGATTTTTATCTAAAATTTTATGCCTAGAATTACATAGCTTATAAATATATATAATCAAAAGATGCAATACTACAAAAAGTTTGACAAGTATACCATCACAAATCCAAATATCCTCAGTAATGTATATATATCAAGCAAAAAATAGTATCTATGAAATTTATTTGAACACAATTAAAAAAAAATAAACTCCATCCCCATAATTAAAGAATACATGTTTTTCAAGCATGCATGAGAGATATCTACAAAATTGATCACACTATCAAAGAACACATGTCAACACATTTCAAAGGAATCAACATTTCGAAGCCATACTCTCTAACACCTTTCATCCATTGACAACTGACTGAATAAGGAAGATGTGATGCATATATACACAATCCAAATTGACTCAGTTTTTATTATCAGAAAGATAATAAAAGTGGTCTATTCTAATAGGATAAAAGCAACAAGACAAAACAACTAAATGCAATAAGTAAATCTTGTTTGGATCCTGATTTTTTGAAGTTTCTCTGAGATAACTGAGAAGATTTTTTTTTAAAGATTTATTTATTTATGCATACAAGCTGGGGTGTAGGCCAGAGGTGTGGGGGGGTGGTGAGAGGATTCACCAGAGACAGAGCGGGGAGCAGAACAGGCAGATCAATTGAAATCCACTGCTGAGGGGAGCAGCGGGCGAGACAGGAGAGGTCTGCTGCGCCATGTGGGAAACTGCCTGGCTGAGGATCGAGCTTGTGCTATAGTGGCTCTGGATAGCTTCATAGTGATGAGACTTAACCCACTGCACCACCAGCGAGGCCCCATAATTGAGAATATTTTAATACCAATCATCTATACTTCACTCTGAAGAAATTGTTTTGTTATGTATCATAATCGCAACGGTAGTTATAGCATATACACGATCAGAAACGCACTCCGAAATACTTCTGAGTAAGATGACAATGTCCCAGATTTAATTTTAAAAACCTTCGGCACAAAAGCCAGGAGGAGGGGAGTAGGTGACGATATAATCTTGGTTGCACATTAATGGCTGTTACATTTAAACAAGGCAACAAGGGTGTTTGTTTTATAACCTTTCTAAGTTTGTTTTTGCTGAAAATTTCCATAATAAGATTTTAATATCTCATGTGATATTATAGAAAGTAAGAAGAACTTATAAAATATGCTCCTGGTTCTGTGAGATACGTGTGCATGCAGGCATGTGCAAGCCTGTGCATGTTTGTGTGCATGTGAGCATGGCTGATGCAAGTGGACCTTCAGCACTGGTGTATTATCTCCATTTCACACTAGCTTTTCACTTTTAATTTGAAAATATTTTTCTCAGAAAACAACGAACACGTCTACTTTTCACCAAAGAGAGCATAAATTACTCTGTGTTGACTCCTTTGTCATCCAATCATCCTCAATTCTCAGAAATCAGATGCAACCCCAGGAGAAAGAGCCAATTTCCAGTATCCTTTAGAACAGTGAAGAGAGACTTGTCCTCTGGATAATGGGGTTCTCATTAATGGAGAATACCAGAGATTCTGGTAGCTCTCTGTAGGAGTCACTTTGAAGAGTTCCACTTAGTTCTCAAGTGAACCTAAAACGTTGATTTTCATTTCAGAGGTCTGGAGTTGGACCAGAAACAGTGACTCGGATGCTGCCAGCCATGGCATTGAGAAGCAAAGCTCTATTGACTCTCAGTAAATTTCTATAGAATAAAATATTCTCAGTGGAGATCTATTGGGAAATAAATTGGCCACCAGCTCAAAAGCTGTATGTCTCTGTCCAGCCCCTGCTCGGTCTTGGAAATACATGGATGGCCTGACTCAGAAGGGGTTTTTGTCCCCTTAAATGAGGAGGTCCACAGTCCTCCAGTCCATGTCCCATGATCTCATGGACTAGCCAGCTGCATGTTTACTTCAATTTTCAAATTTCAGTTTTACAAAACCCTGAGATTATTGTGTTTTTAAGTAATTTCTAGTTTATGTACATCTATTGAGTAAAATTAAACAGATGAGCCAGAGACACACATAACCTATCAAATTTAAAATAACTAGATGACAAGTTTAGAAGCTAAGACTTCAACTACACATGCTAATAGTTGTTTTATGAGCCATTTCGAGAATTTACCATGTGTAAAGATCAGTCAGTTGCCTTGTTATCTTTCTCTGTCTCTGTTAATATATGTATGTAAATGCTTCTATATGTTTTATGTATTATGTGCCTTTCAGGTGTGCATATATGTCATTAAAAATAATTCCGATTCCTTCCCCCAACTCTCACTTCTTAGACTTTCGCCTTCTGTGTTCTGCACGTGAATGGAACGTGACCTTACATAATCAGGTGCATGACCCACCCATGCGCGTGTTATTGCATTAGTGACCACTTTGTTTTCACCCTGAGAACTGCCCCCAAAAACCCCCAGTGGGGACTGCAGAGCCACCTGCTTTGCATTTTGCTCTGCTTGGGGGGCATCGCCCAAGACTTCAGCCTTCTGTGCACTGGATCTCACTGAGGACGTCCGAGGTGGCTGCGACCCACAGTGATGAGGACCGCAGAAGATGATGGGCTCGTTAAGCACATCTCATTTTAGACAAACTGCAAGTGGCATTTTGTTTATATGGTTCATTTCGCCAACAAATTAGATTTCAAATTGATTGCTTTCCAAAATGGCTTTGTTCATCAATTCTGAGACCAGGCAATTACAATCAGAATCCTAGTAATTAATGGTCTCGTATTAAAAATGTTTTTTAAACAGCAAAGCTCTCATGAATTTTAACAGAATGTAAAATCTATTCTTGACTTTTAATCTCTCTCAAGTACTATACATTTGTGGAAATTATATACTTGCTGTCAAGCAAGTTTGCTGTGGGGGACAAAAAAATGTGCAGCTTAGAAAAAAAGGCAGAAAGGCCACTAGATCCTTTACCACAAAGTAATTAAAGGACCAACCAAATATGAATAAAAAGTTTAAATATCCTGGACCAATGTGGACCAAGGGAATTGGGTTGTGAATGAACATTTCCGTTGTTTTGCTCAGAAAACAATTTCTAACATGTGACATTTTTGGCTTTTGTTTTTTAACTGGTGTGCAAGGTGCTTTAATTCAGTGGAGTTACTGTTCATCCTTGAATTCATCTGTGAAAGTAAGATTGTTTATTTTGTTGTATCTCAGAAATCAAATTAGAAATTAAAGACGGGTGATAGGGATCTTCCATGTTTTATTTTTTAACGTTCATTGACCAAAGTTGTGACTACTTAGCTCCAGATTTTACTGCCAGCAGGGACATACTACTTGTGAATCCTGCAGAATTTTCGGTGGGTTTGATTCCTGTCTATTTCTTAGAAAAGTCATTCATTTAAATTCCTGTCTTCCTGAATGGATAAAGCTATCTTTCCTATAAGTTAAATCCAAATTCACAATATTTGATTTCTTGTTAGAAACAATAATTTTCAGAAAAATGATTCTTCCCTTGCTTGAACAGCATAAACTCAAATATTTCCTTCATCACCTAGCAAAATTTATACTTCCTGTTCCAATCAATGCCTCCATTTGTATTCAGAAGGCAAACATGTGACATGAGCAAACTAAGTACATGCAACTTTGAATTGGTTTAATCTCCATTACAGTTTCCTCTATTGGGCTCTTAAGATTTCTAGAAAGGGAATGCAAATTAAATTGTGTGAAGAAAAGATAAATGCCTCTTTCATTCATAACAAATTCATCTAAAAAGCTCACTGATCATGCAAATACTACAGCTGGACTTGTGGTTAGCACAGGAAAATTCATTATGGGATATATACTGCGCAGATTAAGATGGCTAATGCAGGGTGTAAACTATAATTCCTGCGATGATTGAGAATTATACATTCTCATCTAAGCGAGATGTCTCTGACAGGCATTCATCAGCTGCCTCACATTCTTCCATGTGACCCAAAGCATATGGGATAAACATTTGCAAGAAATATCTTTCATGTAAAAGGTCTCTTCATTAGGTAATGTGACTTGCCTAACTCCTGAAAAATAAAGTGTTTGGCTTTCCATGACCCTGTCTTATCCAACTACCAAGTGAAACTTTAGCCAGAAACTCAGGGTTTTAATGCGCATCAAAGGGTTACCTAAAATGAGCTGAACATTCATTTTTATAGCACAAATGAATTTGAAAGGTAACAGGTGAAAGTAATTTCATTATTTTATTTAACCCTCTGTATTCTGAATGTTTTTATTCTAACATATAATCATTAAAATATTAATGTATTTTTTTCTTTTTTCAGTATAAGGCTTTGCAGTCTGACCTGTACACAATGTAAGTCTTTGAAATCTGGTGTGTACATCTTAAATTGGACTAGCCCCATTTCATCTGCTTAGTAGCTACCTACGGCATCCTGGTTTCACCACAAAGATAAACAGCAGCAGTAGGCAGCTATTGGTCATTCACCAGACATCACAAGTCCAAAGAGCTAAGTCTTCACCTTTCCTCTTAATCACATTTCCTCTTAATCTTTTCAGCCCTTTTTTCTACTGCAGAGAATAATAGCCACCTATGTTTTAGCATTATTCAATCCTAGAAGATTGGGAAACAATTTAAAATCTCTAATCTCATGGACTGCGACTGGCCAATAGTTAGACTAGTTCCAAAGATAGAGCCTATCTTTGATACCGAGTATATGTTTGTTTGTTTTTTATTCATTTTCTTGTTTCCTCCCCGTCTCTCCCTACTCCCTGTGCCCACAATCCTAGGGCAGCCCAGCTGAACACCACGCAAAGCCATTTGCAGATAACAAAGATTAAAATCCTTACCTAGTTCTGCCTCTACTCCCTCCCCTGAATCCTGCAGCCCTCAGACTCAACTGCAAAGAGAAATGTAACCAATAAGAGGACTCCCACAATCCACAGTGATTTATGTGATTCAGTGATGAACTCTGTACTACCCACACGCTGTTATTCAGCTTGAATTAATTGACAGTACTTAAACGTTGGGAGATTACATAAGAATCTCATTGACAATTTTTGTGTGTGAAAAATTAGGCCTTACGATTTCATGGTCCAGGGTTTGCCAGGGACCATAATATTCTCAATCTCTATCGCAACACCACCTCTAATTTGACCCAGTGAGTGCTCAGAATTGTGAATGCCCCTGCCAGCGATGAGCGTATCATTGCATCTGAACTGCTGAGCACCGCCAGAGCCAGGGCCAAGCCCTTCCGTCTTATTTATCCTGCTCACGACTTTCCCCTGCCCCTACCTGGAGAACTCACAAAAATTGCAATGGTGACTTGGCCGGTTGCAATTAATTTTCCTTGGTCATCAAATTGTGCATGAAAAAAAAGCCATGATGAACCTTTGCTAGAGAACTTAAAAACCAATGGCTATACTATGATGAATTACGTGTGAAATGAAGCAAATGCCAGAGACATATTTCTTTACCAGCATCAGGCACAAAACCTTATTGGATTGGACAGTGGCCATTCAGTGTGAACTAAATAAGAACTTCCTACTTTAGACCACTAAGTCGTGAGGTTAATGATAACAGCATTATGTAGCATAAAAAATGAACATACTAGGGCCTCCCTGGTGGCACAACGGGTTAAGTTTCAGCCTATGAAGCTATCCAGAACCACTGCAGCACGAGTTTGACCCCCGGCCAGAGAGCTGACCCAAATGGCGCAGCAGACCTCTCCTGTCTCCCTGGTGCTCCCCTCAGCAGTGAATTTCAGTAGATCTGCCTGTTCTGCTCCCCACTCTGTCTCTGGTGGATCCTCTCACCCCCCACACACACCTGTGGCCTGTACCCAGATTGTATGCATAAATAAAATAAATCTTTAAAAAAATATATGAACTAGTAGCCTCCCAGGAGTTGCTGTCTTTGCTTTCTAGTATTCATAGCATCTAAGATCCTTATTTTCATGCTTCCTCTCATTCTTCTTCAAATATTTGTGCTGCTTAAACTTTGTTAGAAACATCAAATTAAGAGATGTTCCAAAAGAGAAGGAATGGGTTCTGAAGGTAAACATGTGAGGTTTTCAAGGTTTAAAAGATACTCAACCTTTTGAGCCCTGGTTCCTTCAACTCCGAATTTTGCATAGTAACACCGTATAGTGTTCTGTGAGAATTACGTGCAGTACCAAATAAGTGTCCCTACAGGAGACGGAATGATTGGCCCCAACCTCCACCCTTCCCCCACCTACACCTCTGCCAGGTCCTAATCATGGGGACAACCTGTATCCCTCGTGAACATCGGGCTTGACTCTAACTAGCCTTGGACAAATGACATGTGATTAGATGCGATAAACCTGCCAGTTCTGAGCCTCGTTGCCCAGGCCCTTTGTGTATTTCTCTTTGTTCTCTTGCACTCATGCCACAAAAAGACCCTGCCCCAATGAGCTCAAAGCAGGCACATGAAGCAGAATCGCTCCTGCCATTTCATCGCTGTGTAGCCGGAAGCAAGGTTTCCAGGGCCCAGCAGGGCAGAGACCAGCAAAGCACCCCAGTTGAGGGCAGATGCAGGAGAGGTGCCTGTTTAATCACAGGGTGCGGGGTTGATTCTCATACAGCTGCTTTGTGCAAGCACCAATGAGCAGTGTCCAGCAATGTGCTCACATGGAAAACAGATAAATATTAGTTCTCTATTAACAATGTCTTTGGACATATCAAGTTATTCACATTCAACATGAGGAAGACAATGGTGTTTTATTTCATATGATCTGTTTTAAGGCCATACAATTAATGAAATAAATGCTAATTAGAAATTTAGAGATGACAAGCTCAAGATTCTTACTCATATTTGGTTAGATTCAATGTACTCCTAATGATCCCTAATAATTATGCTGCTCACCAAGCCAGCAGGGAAAAAAAGAGCTATAAAAATAGTATGAACATAGTATGGGATAAAATTCATTCCAACCAATACCCATCAAACTGGAGACCACAGTCCTCATTAAGCTGGTGGTATATAGTTTCAGGGATTTGGATGAAAGCTCCCAATATGTTTTACATACAACCTGTAAAATATATCAGTCAGTGAACTATATTCTATTTATTTCCTACCCAAGTGGAATCTGAACCACAAATGGCAGGTGATAGATTCACATTTTGCCAAGATAATCCTACAGACCACTCAGTATTCTCAGAAAGGACCCTTATAACTTAAGTGCCTGATACCTGAAAGCTTGAAGTTCTTTTTTGCTTGCAGCTCAGCTTTCTTCATCCAACAAGACACACACAAGAAAAGCAGACCCATCCTTGGTTCCCTCTGAGACCCAGAGGAAAACCATTTGTTCCTGAATCCTCACTGGAAACACTCTTCCATTTGATGGTTAAAAATGCCCCAGATGAATATCTGCACATCAAATCCAGACTAAAAGTCACTGCTCTTGCCTTTGAAGAGTTCCTCTAGTAACAGAAGGAGATACACGCTGACAAACAAATACCAAAGAAGGAACTCGTAGGGGCAAAGCTCTAGAAAGTCCTCAGCAATGTTGTATTTACTTGGTTGATTTCCCCACCAGAAAACCTAAATCAAAGGACAGAAGTAATATGTTCAAATGCCATGTGACAACTTTTATAAGAGGTGAGTCCTTTACCTTACTCTATCTAACTCCTCTGAAAATTAGGAACTACTTATTTGCATTACTATATATGGTGTGAAGTTGTTAGGCTCTACTTCTGGATTGGTGTGTAGTCTATAAAGAATGTTCACTTTTCTCCCCAAATTTAGGACAGGCTAAAAAGATGTAGGAGTCATCCGATCAAAACTTTCATTTTTTCCTTTTCTTATACGGACAATAATATCACAGCACACGCATTTGTTCATCTGACAAACAGTATGAAGCATCTATCACATGCCTTGTAGCAGATGCTGTTCGATGCTAAGGAGCTGACAGTTTCACAGAGGGATTAGGAGTTAATTTTAATTTCACAGTTGGGAATTAAAACAAAAAGTCAGAGAAAACAATAAAAATGAAACCTATAACATGTACTATGAAAGAAAAGTGCATGGTATTGGGGTACTACAGAACAGGAGCTGTTATGTGAAGGTAACACTGGCGCTAATAAAAATAAGTACAAGTTTTCCAAGTAAAAAGATCTTGCCAGGAAGCCTTGCCAGGTGGCAAGATCAGCATATGCAAAACAGGGAGCTCATTCCAGGAAGGAAGACAAGTGTGGATGTGTAAGAAGAAAGAGCAGCAGCCCATCGGGCAGGAGGACCCCAGAGAGGTGACTGGCAGTTCTTTGGGCTGGAGGTGACCTTCCAGATCTAGTCTCCCCTTGTCCTCACACCCTGTGCCCACCACACCCTGTGCCCAAGAAGATGGAACTTTGAGGGTTCCACCAACGTGCTCCTTTAACCTCAGCCCTCAGCTTCCACATCTGTGCAAACAATGGGAGGCACCATTGGGAAACTGGGTGGCAAGATGAGAGCGAATAAAGAATGTGTTTTTTCCCCATAGGCACGCCCACCCACTGCCACAAGACTGAAAAGCTGCTCCTCAGATTTACATGTTGCATTGATCTTGTTGGCTGCAAAACAAACTGGATTGGAAGGGGCAAGCATGGACGGAGGCTCGCTGTGACTGCAGTTCAAAAAGAAGATGACTTTAGCTCAGACAGCAGAATAATGAAGGAAATATGAAGAAGCTGGTGAATTCAGGATTGGAAATAAAGCTTGCAGGGTGGACTCTGAAATTTCATTTACACAATTTGATGGAAGGCAGTGTCAGTGATTGAGGAGAGCATTGGAAAAACCCTCAGGTTTGCAGACTACAACAGGACATCTGTCTCTGGGCATGCTGAACTCGAGGAGGCTTTGAGGGCATCTAAGTAGAGATGTGAAACAGACAGTTGGATAAACAGATCTGAAACTCTAACTAAAGGTCAGGACTTGTGGATTTATACTCGGGAGTTTTTGACATCTGGTGATGATTAAAACTGTGGTTGTATGTTAGGTTTCCTACAGGGTGAGAATAAGGCTCAGATCCAGCCTTAAAGAACTCTACTACACGGGCCTCCCTGGTGGCGAAGCGGTTAAGCGCTGCGCTGTGGAGCTGTCGGAAGCAACGACGCGAGTTCGACGCCCAGCCAGGTAGATTCCCACATGGTGCGGCAGACCTCTCCCGCCACGCACGCTGCTCCTCTCAGCAGTGTATTTCCATCGCCCTGCCTGTTCTGCTCCCCACTCTGCCTCTGGTGAACCCTCTCGCCACCCCACACCTCTGGCCTGTACCCCAGCTTGTATGCATAAATAAATAAATCTTTAAAAAAAACCTGCTACACACTGGTCAGTTGAAAGAAAGCAAACGTGGAAGGATTAAAAAAAAAGGAGCAGCAGACTCGGTGGGTACATGTGATACAAGGGAAATATGGTGACACAGATGACAAGGGAACAGCATATAAAACAGTGAGAATCGTGTGTATCTCCAGTTGACTGAAAAATCTGTCAGTTTTTCTTCTGTGTCACTGCAGTCCCGTGCTATATCAGGAAATATATGTTATGTCTTAAAGGAATGTGTTCTCTATGCCAGAAAATAATTTTACTGCATTTGGGTTCCCTGTGATTTTCACTCTCTCTGGTGTCCACACACCCGTGCCAAAAAAAGGTAGTTTTCCTCGTTCTTACATGTAATAAAGTTCAGTGCTCTAGCCCACAGGTCCTGGGTGTTACTGACTACCCCAGGCAGAACTAATACGTTGGATGCACTCATAGGAACTCAGATTCCAGTTAACCAACATTTTAATCTAGCAAACTTCCATTTACACATAAAGAAAGAACAACTGGGACCTCCCCGGTAGTGCAGGCGTTAAGTCTCAGCACTATGAAGCTATCACCAGCCACTGCAGCAGGAGTTCGATCCCCGGCCAGGGAGCTGACCCACATGGCGCGGCAGACCTCTCCTGTCTCCCCGCTGCTCCCCTCAGAAGCGGATTTCAGTAGATCGGCCTGTTCTGCTCCCCACTCTGTCTCTGGTGAATCCTCTCACCCCCTACACCTCTGGCCTACACCCCAGTTCTCAGATGCATAAATAAAAACAGATCTGTAAATAAAAAAGAAAAGGGCCTCCCTGGTGGTGCAACGGTTAAGTGCAGTGCTGTGGAGCTGTCTGAGGCAGCTGCGGAGCAAGTTCAATGCCCGGCCAGGGAGATTCCCAAGTGGCGCGACAGACCTCTCCTGCCTCTCCCGCTGCTCCGCTCAGCAGTGTATTTCAGTTAATCTGCCTGTTCTACTACCTATTCTGTGTCTGGTGAACCCTCTCACCGCCCCACACCTCTGGCTTTCACCCCAGCTTGTATGCAAAAATAAAAAAAGAACGAGGGAGGGAGGGAGAGATGGAGGGAGGGAGGAAGAGCCACGCAGAGATGATCTTCCCCAAGGACACGCATATAAAACAGCAGAGTCGAATTCAAACTAATCACCTCCTGAGCTTCAAAGTCCCTCCTATGAAGGAGCACCTTCACCACTCACTGATACTCTCACCTCCACAGTGCAGGCAATATGTCATAAAAACAAAAACCCATTCATTGGAGAGGAAATGCACACGTTGTAAAGTTCAAAAATCCAAAACTGCCAGACAATGCGATATGGTGATGAGTATTTTGTCTTGTGCCCATTGGCATTTCTTTCGAGAAGTGTATATTTAGCTGTTCTGCCCATTTTTTGATTGTTTTCTTCTTGGTGAGTTGTATGAATTCTTTGCAGATCTTAGATATCATCCCCTACTGAGACTTATGATGTGTCAACTTCCATAGTGTAGTGGTTATCATGTTTGCCTCACAGAAGGTTCTTCATAGGGTCTGGTCTTGCTTTAAGGAACAATGAGTGCCACATTACCATACCCACCCCCTATGCCAATAGATTTGGAGTCACAATTAAGTTTAAGTTATCCTGGGTGTCATGTGAGGGATGTGTTCTTCTTGGCTTCGGAGAACCTAATATCTCAAGCACCCCAATGGCTACAGGACAAGACTGTGCCTGAGGAGTAATGGATGGCTTCTGTTTCACTATAAACAAACATTATCAGGCAAAAGTTCTATCTCAGTTTTCTGATTGTCACTATTTAAACTAAACTGACAGGGAAAATTTTTATCCGACACAGCACAACAAAGTAATCCAAGGAGTAGTTTTCTATTTGGAAAGTAAGTGATCCCAACAACAAAGCAAAACTGGACACAAGTGAGAAGACAGACTGAATGTGACTGGTGGACTCTGAGGGGCTAAGGACCAAAGATAGGTGTACTTAAACCTGATGCTGACCTGCTGACTGCCACTTTACTGGTCCAGTGCTATGGCCAAGCCAAACTAACACTGGCCAACTTAACCTCATTTTACCTTAGAAAATGATGAAATACAAGAATTTATTCATGCCTCGTAGAATGGAGTGTCCATCTGTTCTCAAGCAGGAAGAGTAAAGAAAAGAATGTTTCGTGGACCCCTGGCCAAGCCGACTTGGGAGGCTGGCACCTTGTTCACTCATCCTGGAATTATTTATCCTTTACCTGTGAACCTACAGTCTGTCCTGTGACAAGGACAGGTGACAGAGAAGACCCAGAACATCACAGTTCCTGGAATTGACTTACATAAATTAGAATCAAAGGGGACAGTGAAAGACGACAGTCACCTCATTCTGCCTTACAGTCACCATGAGAACGTTCGAGAGCTTTCTATTTGGTGACGTTTTATAAGAGAACAGAAGGCCATCTTTTGGTGGCCCAAATATCACAGGAGAAATTGGATGGCTGTCCACTGTGTTAAACATCCCACAAAAAAAAAAAAAAGAAGTAATTCTTATCAGGCAAACAAAACCACAACAAGGACCAGTCCTTATCCGTGAAGTTCGAGATCCCCTTTGGGGAATGTGAAGGGAAGGAGTTTCCAGTTCAGTCAGGTCATTTGTCTTGGTTTCCTAGGACTGCCCAAACCCAGCCCCGTGAACTAGGTGCTTTCAAACAACATTAAGGTGCCTTGTGACACACGGGGAGGCGATGGGCCCAAACTCACGGTGCCTGAGAGCTCCAAGTGGATCGATTCTCCTCTTGGTTTCTGGAGAGGCCCAGCAACCTGGGGTCCTTGCAGACACATCACCACAATCTCTGCCTCTGTCCGATAGGACTTTCTTCCTACATCCTTCTCCTCCCTTCCCATAAAGACCCTGGTTGTAGGGATTAGGGCCCAGCCTACTCTAGTATGACCTCATCATAACCAATTGCACTATTTCTCAGGAGGTCACAACCTGTTATTATGGAGGAAAGACTCTGACATACCTTTTGGCAAGACAGGATTCAACCCCCACCACCATTTCAGCAATTCTGACAGGGGATATCACCAGAAATGATGGAGACACTTATGCAGGTAAAATCTTATGCTCACGTACTATTAATATCTTCTTAAACAGAATACAAATTAAATTTGTGTTTTAAAAAAGGCCATTTTTATCTAACAGCTGACTTAAAGAATTGCAGCTGCACTCCCTGCGTTTTATAAGGAAATCTTAACAAATTTATGGGCTGACAAGAAGGGAGTCTCCCCTGATCTTCGGTGAAAATATTCCCAGAAACAAATCCTTTATCCCCTGGAATTATCTTGCGTTACTCACATGGTGGTGGCTCAGGGTGCTGCTCTGCAGAAGTGTATCATTACATGTTTCAAATATTCTAACTCAATATGGTGGTTTTTCTTTATGAGGAACCACGCCATTGCCGAAGGTGGTTTCTGCAGCTCTGCAAAGAATTCTTGGAAATGCAGCAATAGCCAATTCAAAGTAATATATAGTACTTGACCTTGCATTTAATCGGCCAGATTACTGTGTCTGTTTGATTGAGTCTAGCTGAGAGATTAACAAACCCCAACTTTAAGTCAAGTCACAGAAATATTAGAAAGTGTATCCCTCTCATAAAACATGCTTGTCTCAATAAAATCAACCAAAAAGTGATTACCACGTCTGTACCTGATATTGAGTTACCAGGATCCCCTGATGAATATTTTGCCCTCCAGTGTCTGGTACCTCAAGAATCTTGGCAAGTCTCTGAGAGCTGACACCTTCTGGAAAGCTATTCCCTGACCACAGAGGGATTTCTGTTCTGCCAAGCAGCGCGGGTGCCCGGGCCGCACTAATTGTGGTCTTGATTCTCTGTAAGTCGAAACTAATGGTCCCCTTGACAGTGTCTAGGATGTCTACACCTGTCCTCAAAAAGCACAGGGTGACATGAGGCCCGCAGGTGCATTCTGACACCGAGAACAGCAGGTTTTCCTGATTAGAAAAGGGGGGTCTGCCTGACTTAGCGGCTCAGAGATGTAGTCAAATGTGCTGGAAAGAGAAGTACAGCAAACAAGGCCGCCTGCTGACGTCTCCAGGCTGATCTCTCACCGCTCTGCTTCTCAATCTGTGCTCCAGGAAGATTGAATTTCATGCAGGTCGCCAAAGTTGAAGTACTCGCTCACTCTGTTTATCGTTTGCATTCTTTCTTACCTCTGGGTCCCTGCCCGTGAACTCCCTGCTGTTCCTAATGCTTTCATGAAAATCCCTTGATTTAGAAAATATCAGGATGTCCTTCAGAATGTAAGTAAGTGTGACTCCTCTCAAAAGTGGTCACTACTCCCCAAATCTGTGCCAGCTGCTGCTTCTCTCTGCTGCTGGCAGCTTCCTGAACTGGGCTAAGAGCACCCACCACCCAGTGTAGTATAATGTGAGCATATTTTACGGTCTTCGCCACTGGTCTGGAGGTCCTGGAAAACAAGAACCATGACGTCTTTGTCTTGGTGCTTCAGTTTCCAGAATCTTGACTGGTGGACAATATTCAATGAACATCTTGATTTTGGAACCAAAAATCCCACAGTGCATGTTGGCTTTGTCACTAATAAGCTGTGACTTTTCGGGACATTGTGATCACTGTTGTCACATTTATGATCTTGACATTGTCAGCCATGATGGAAAAATCTTTGCTCTTCTTACTTGTGCCTTTGTGAACCCCTGCTGCTCTATTTTCAGTGATAAGGTAAAGGAGAGGCTATTTTGATGCATATAAAGGAGCTTTAAGTGCAAAACTCTAATGAAATTCAAGTGACTGCCTATCCTGAGTAGAAAGTAAAGGGAAGGGTAGCTGAGTGTCTGCAAATGTTCCCCGATTGTGGGTAAAGTACTGACAGCCTCCCTTCACTCCCTTTCTTCCATGTAAGAGGATGGAAGGATGGAACATTTTGGTCCAACATCAGTGATTCTCAGTCACTTCAGGTAGTTTTAATTTAGTCAGTTTCTTTAAATGGAATTTTTTCCAGGATGATACATGAATAAGGATTGCTTATTTATCAAATTAATATAGACCTACATGTATATGTGTGTATATATATGTGTGTGTGTGTGTGTGTGTGTATATATGTATACACATACATACTAACTTGACTGCACTAAACAATCAAGTTGAGGAATCCAACACACACTTGTACACTTCACTTTCAATCACAAACGAATCTTCTCCAAAGAATACAGTGAATCTCTGTCTGCAGAGATGAATCTGTTTTCTTCTCCCCTTATTTGAGTTTCACTATCTCACAAATTCCACCTGCAAGTAGCCAGTGTATGAATACTTCCTTCTTCGGGTATTGATGTTTTCTCTGGAAGCACTGTAGATTAAAGATGGTTTCTCGGACAAGTACTACCAGAAAATCTCACAAGAAAAGATGAATAGTAGGTCTGAAGGGCATCATGCCTCCACCCCCACCCCCCCATTAAAAGTAACTTCAACTACAATTAGGGTGAAAGTCATTAAGTTACATCAAAAATCACAAATAAGCAACCAAAAATTTACTGGTGTCTACTTAGGAAAAATCTAGAAATTTAAAGTTAGGCATTGGTGAGATACTGGGAGGAAATAACAGATCACTGCTATCAATCTCCAGTCTTCACCTTTCACAAATAACCCTTGGTATTAAAGGAGAGGCTCTAAGAGCATGTAGTTAGCAATTGGTTTATGAAACTCCATAATGACTGAGAAAAGAAACATTCCAAAGCATATAGACCTAGGTCAGTATATAAAGTTGTGCCACACAGTCAAGCAGGATTATCCCGGGAAGAAATGCAGTTCATGAGCCAAGATAAAAGCCAGTTCACAGGGCCTCCCTGGTGGCCTAGGGGTTAAGGCTCAGCACTATCACCATGACAGCCTGAGTTCAATGCCCCGCCAGGGAACTTCCCACATGGCGCAGCAGACCTCTCCTGTCTCACCGCCGGTGCTCCTCTCAGCAGCGGATTTCAGTAGACCCGCCTGTTCTGCTTCCCACTCTGTCTCTGGTGAATCCTCTCACCGCCCCCCACCTCTGACCTGCACCCCAGTTCTTCTACGCACACACACAAAAAACCAACAACCAATCTACAGACATGCACACCACACATATATGCATATGGACACACAGGCACAGCAGAACATGGGTGCATGCAAAGAGACACATATGCCACATGCACACACCTGTGCACATAGACACACATGCACGGGCACATACACTTAGATGCAAAATCAAGAATTTTCTACAAATACCTTTTAATATTGCCTGAAGGCTGCTGCCAACAAAGACTTTTCTCTATAGTTTGTCCTCACAGATGATGAGATTAAAATAAAGGAGCAGCTGCCGAAGTTGAAAGATGGGAGAAGCCCTGCAAGGCAGAGGGAGGAACCAGGCATAGACACGCAGGAGAGCAAGGTCCTAGCACTGCCCTCTATGTAGAAGCTCATGGGGCAGACGCTGGATGTAAATCAGAGTCCAAATGGGGAAGCTGAGGAGGTGCATGCACTGCCTGCAGGATGGTCTTATACTTGGAAATGGAACGTGACAGCAGCTAAGTTTGGTCAACATGCGAGTAGGTCAGTAATATCGTCGTAGGCCAGTACCCTCCCTAGGTCACGGAAATATTGGAATCTGTGATTTAAAGATCTGAATCTCAATGTCCTTTTGCTAAAATGCTGTGGTTGGGTCTTAGTTAAGGTGACCTCTTAGCCCAGAAATTATTTAGAGATACACACAAAACATGACCATTCTGGAAAGAGAAAATGACACCATTGTAATACGATATCCAAGTCTCTAAGCTAATCAAGAAAATGCAAATGGTATAAAAGTATATGTTTGTATCCTATTTCTAGTTCATCAGTTTGGGGATAATCTAATCTATTTTGTGAAGAGGGAAGTCACTGAAAGAAAAAAAAATCTGCAGTGAAAACAAGCTAGCCGCAAAATCCAATAACTGTAGTGCCATTACTGTAAATCAATAAATACTGATGTCAAATGGGGAACTGACATCAACTCCAAAACAGAAGAATACAGAAAAATCCAAGCGCTGATCTACCTGGGGGTAGGTACAAGCAATGTGCTGGGAAACCAACATCAGGGAAACTATTTCCTTCTCTGAGCAGTTAGGTTCGATGATGGTTAAATTCTGACTTTAGCAACCCATAAAAGAACTCAACCAGCAGCAGTTTCCTTTACCCTGTGTGTTGTTTACCCTGCTCCATGGAATCCGCCTAAATGCAATCTACGCTTGATTTTCATTCATAAGGAGCTCCATGGTCTACATAGACTCTAATTGGAAAATTAGTATTGTTTCAAAAGCACCAGCTAGGTCTCAAAATGAGACGCCCTCGCTATGACATGCATATCTAATTTCTTCCATGGCTGCATAAAGTAAGCAAGAAAGGCATTCTCGACCGCTCCTGACAGCCTTTATCACAGGCTATTCAACAAATGTTTTCTGTCCACTTGTCCAAGAAAGCTGAATAGACAAAACAGCCAGCGGAGGCACAAAGAAGAACATTCATGACTTACCAGGCGAGTATAAAAGACACTTAAAGTGAATGAAGAGCAAACACAAAATGACTCTGAGAAGAATTGCACACACATTTCTTATTGTAAAATGTCCAGGAGGGTGGTATACTGCACAACTGGAGACTGGATTTCTGTTATATTCCAGAGGTAGGGCTGACTGGATTGAAATGGATGCAAATGAAATGGACATAACGCAGGCTCCTGTTGGATACAAAGTTCTTGTCTGTGTAGTTCTTAGGTCGCTGCCCTAGAGCGGATTTCGCAGAATATCTAGATGATCTTGAATGTGCAGTGATCTTGCCTCCAATCAGAAAAGATATGTTGAAGCTGTCGTATCTCTGTTACCTCTTCTGATCAATTTACATCTTTCAAACGGAATACAGGCTGCTGATGAGAGACACAGAGGTATAACGGAATCCACTCATTTAAAAGGTGAGATGGACTCAAATAGCTCTGTGCTCCCCTTTTCTTCCCCTGAATCCCTGGGAGAGTGGGGGAGTGGAATTAACATTTGTATGTGCCTGTACACAACTATTTACAGCAAAGTCATTACTCCTGCTGTTTTTATTTTAATTATTATCTTTTACCTTCAAAACAAATGGTGTGAGGTGGAAAAGTCATCTTCCCTTTCTCAGTGTCCTATGCTGAGGCTCTGCAATGTTTATCGGCTGCTACCACAGCTCACACAGGCTCTTTGAGTCACTGGCTCTGTAGTGTTCTCCAGGCCCAGACCCTGAGGGTGAAGCAATGCTCACCTCTCATCTATGAAAAACAGTAGAGATGGTTCTTCAGAAAGAAGAAATGGGACATCTTGGGCCTCCCTGGTGGCGCAAGGGGTTAAGTCTCAGCACTATGAAGTTATCAGCAGCCACTGCAGCACGAGTTCGATCCCCGGCCAGGGAGCTTCCCACATGCACAGCAGACCTCTCCTGTCTCCCCACTGCTCCCCTCAGCAGTGTATTTCAGTCAAGCCGCCTGTTCTGCTCCCCACTCTGTCTCTGGTGAATCCTCTCAACTCCCCCACACCTCTGGCCTATACCCCAGCTCTTGTATACATAAATAAATAAATCTTTAAAAAAAAAGAAATAGGGTATCTTGCCTGAAGGATATAGGTTCTTGGACAAAATCACAAGCTCCTCCTAGTTACTGAAAATATATCGTCACCTTCTCCTCCCCATCCTCTCTTCTGCCAAGTAACCTCTCTGAAGCATAATTCATGAAAATGAAGTCTTTCAGTGGCTCATTCTCAGTTAGAGTATAAAGTCTCAGTGCCTGAGCCCATAGCTGGGCTCCACGGAGCTTCCCAGCCTCCTCTGCTCTATTTCTCTCCTTAAATTGCCTGCTGAATCAGCTTCCCCAAAGGCCTCCAGACTGATTCACACCTCCATTCTTGCCACTTCCTCTAAGCGACAGGTCTTTCTCTGTGTAAGAACATGTTCTTCCCATATGTCACTGTCCATTTGTCATTTTCCTGGTGTCTTCTTCCCTGGAGATAGAACTCTACCTCTTCGCTCTGACATCTCCTTTCCAGCACCTGTGAGCACACACATCACCACAATGAGCCCGCTGAGTACGTGCAGGGTCCGAACCCCTGCCCTCTGTCCCACTACACTGTGAGTCCCTTAAACAAGCGTCTTTTCTCATCCATTTCCATAGGCTTGGACCCCAACACAGTCTAGAGGGTCCAACAAACTGTTGCTTGGGGGTTAAAAATAATTGAATGAATAAAGGTAAAAATAAATAAATTTGTATATTTAATCTGAATTGACTCCTAAGTTGGGCTATTATTCTTCCCCCTTCAGATTTCTTGGTTGAAAGGAAATACTTTGAGGCCAACTGAAAAAGGATATTAATATCAAATATTTTAGAAACAGTCAAAGGCCTCATGAACTTGGGGGCATTTTCCAACCATATGCTTTTCATCTCCTGGTTCAGCTGATACAGTATGGAAGTAATTGAATGACCAGTCTTTTCTTGGATGTCAACATACATTTATCAAGGTTTCAAGGCGGCTAGTTTATCCTTTGAAATTTTAAAAGATGTGACTCTTGGCAACACTGTATAAACATTAGATTATTTTCTTGATTTCTGTTTAAGAACTATCATTTGATTCATCTGCCAAGATAACTTCATTATGTCCTTGGGGCAATTCAATACACCAGCCATTTGTGTCTCCACTTTTCAACTTCACCAAGCAAGAACTCCAAATCTTAAAAGAGGCCAGCACAAACCTTTAGGAGATGGAGTTAGGAGACAGGCAGAGAAATCATTAACTATTGTGAGTCCTTGGAAATCTGTTAAAAGCCAAGGATTGATATTCCCATTCAATGGATCAATTTTTCTCTCTTTTCTTCTTCTTGTCAATGAGATTTGGATTAATCCACTTTTTGTGCCAACTGTATTTTTTAGACATTAGTTATAGTTCTTCAAGCAGAGGGTGCCTTGTATGCTGTTGATAGTTAGTGGTATACATGGGTCGTCTTTGATCATAATAAATGTCCTATTCCAGCCATGACCATCTTCTACTGCAAAACACAGAACCTTAAGGCTGTGTTGGCAAGAGAAAGAACACCCTGGAATCTGGCATGTTTAGGTATAAGAGGATAGAAGTCCACAACCCCAAATCACAATTTGAGCGAGGCAGAACAAATAAATCAAGACTGCTAAGGCACTTGCGAAAAGGCTGGACTGCTGAGTCCACATGGACACAGAAATGTCTAGACAAAGAGAGCATCGCAGGCAACTCCTCACAGCAGCTCCTGAGAGATCATTCTTACTTGAAGCAGCTTTGCACATATTAGCCAGAAGTTTAAGAAAGTGGCTCCAGTCGGTGGGGAAGAGAGGAGGGAACTGGCTGGAGACACTTGGCCAGTAAAAGGCAATAAAAGAACATTAACATTGAGGAGACATTTTCTGTCACAGTGACAGAGATGGAAATCTATGAAAGAAGCTCAAACTAGTTCAGCAGAACACAGATACACTCTGGAGATCCTTGTAGCATTTCCCCAAGCTGCCCACAGGGGGGTGCTGCAGAGAAGTGCTTACTCCTGGCCCTGACATCAAGCTGTTTCCTTGACTTTCCATCTGAAAAATCACTTAACCTCTTTTGTGCCTCAGGTTTGTGTCAGCTGGGATGCTTTTAGCAGCAACTAACTACTCAAAACCAAAATACAGACCCAGGTTGGCATTTAAAGAGAGTAAATGCACTGGCCCATCAACCAGAAGGCCTCCCTAGCTTTGTATGGTAGCAAAAGGTTGTCGCAGCTTCTGATTTCCTATCTGTTCAACATTAAATTGAGAGAAATGAGAGATTCGCTGCCAGGATCTCTCTTGAGAGTGAAGGGCTGTCTTTCCTAGGAGCCCCCAGAAAGGCTTCCGTCTGAACTGGGACATATACCTATTTCTGAGACAGTTTCTATCAGCGGGCACTGTCCTGGACTCATCATCTTCAGCCTGAGTTCCTGCCAAGTCATCTGGAAGGCATGGAGTTACCATTAAACCAACCGGGCTCTTAGAGCTGGGGATGGCATCGGTTTCCAGGGAAGTACTTGGTATATGCTGGGAGGGGTCAAGATCTGCACCAAGCAGGGGAGAAAGGAATGGGGCATGGGATGGGCAGAAAAGAAAATTTAGGAAACAGAGCACAGGTAGGCCACTAACAAAAGCACCTCCAGGCTCTCCCATCTCCAGAGGGGATGGAGGACTAAAGCTCGCCGCGGGAGCTGCTGGGAGGACTGAATGTGTTCATGCGCAGGCTGTGCGTGGCCAAGTCCCTCCTTTAGTACCTGGCGACGGTGGTTTGTTGCTGCTGTTATCATTTCAACACTCTCTGTCCTCCCTGCTAAATCCATTTCCTCCATTTCTCTGCTCCTCCACTCTCTACCCCTGGTGTCTGGGTCTCAGCCCACCCTCTTTTAAAAATAAAAAGATTTATTAATTTATGCATGCAAGCTGGGGTGTAAGCCAGAGGTGTGTGGTGGTGAGAGGACTCACCAGAGACAGAGTGGGGAGCAGAACAGGCAGACTGACTGAAGTACACTGCTGAGGGGAGCAGCGGGCAAGGCAGGAGAGGTCTGCTGTGCCATGTGGGAAGCTCCCTGCCCGGGGATCGAATTCATGCTGCAGTGGCTGCTGATAGCTTCATAGTGTTGAGACTTAACCCACTGCGCTACCAGGGAGGCCCCATCAGCCCACCTTCTTTCCACCAGTTCATCATCTGGCCCTCGACACCAGGCGTACACACCGGCATTGGCTCGAGGAGCACACCAGCACAGCCCTTCGGAGATGAAGGCTCCAGCACACTGAAGTCCACAAATGCTTACTGAATTTTCATGATGGCAAGAACGACGAGGGGGACACAAGTGAGCAAGACTAAGCCTCTGACTCTGCAAAGTCCACAATGCTGACACCCAGCAGTGTGGCTAGCTGGGTAGCTGTTCTCCAGTAATAGTTAAACTGCTATCGAATAGAAATAATACCCATGCACACATCGATGTAGAGCAGGGTGCAGTAAATACAACAGCAGGGGGAAAAGGCAGGGAAAAGCCTTTTAGAAGTTGGGAATCGGGGCCTCCCTGGTGGCGCAACTGGTTAAGTGCAGCGCTGTGGAGCTGTTGGCAGCTGCAGCATGAGTTTGATGCCTGGCCAGGGAGATTCCCACATGGCAAGGTGCAGCAGACGTCTCCTGCCTCGCCCGCTGCTCCCCTCAGCTGTGTACTTCAGTAGATCTGCCTGTTCTGCTCCCTACTCTTTCTCCGGTGAACCCTCTCACTGCCCCACACCTTTAGCCTGCACCCCAGCTTGTATGCATAAATAAATAAATCTTTTAAAAAAAAAAGAAGTTGGTAATCATTGAGGTGGCGAGATTAATTCAAACAGGGATGTGATCCAGAAAGGTTCCTTTGACAAGCTGAAATCTGAGCCAGAGGCAAAAACATTCTAGCACAAGTTTAGTCCAATGAATGGATGTGCTTGATTTCCAACCACCAGATGTATTCCGTATCCCCAGCTGTCCATTCTACACATGAAACAAATTTAGACAGTTCAGCTTTATCAATTGCTTATCTTGGAAGGCTTTCTGATTTTAGTTGGATAAAATTTGATGTTCGGGGAAGTTTTCACTAAATATCACATATTCTGCCTATTAAGTAATAAGTACTAAAACAGAATACCAGATGAAAGGCATTTGAGAACTAGGATTCAAAATTGCTTTCCACTGCATGTAGGTATAATTTCTTGATGAGGCAAGGCGATGTTTGACATAGTTTCCTGCGGTCTTTAGAATTTGCTATTGCAGCGCCCACAACCCTGCTATTTATTATTTCACGTTTAGTTTGCTGTCGGTAATGAGAAAGATTTAAAAATAACAAGAGGAATAGCTGGAGTTATAGAAGACTCAATTTCATGTCTAAGCCAGAAATAACCTGTAGCACAAGCTGGAAACTCTAAATAACAAGAGTTAACAAGGGGAAAATCAGCATAGTCATGTGGTTTTAACTCGGTGACCGTTGCTGAGAAAACAACATAACCACCCACTGGCATCGAATTTTATCATTCGTCATCAGGCCTAGCAGAAGGCATATTGTGTAAATATAGACAGCAGAGGAGGAGGTCCAGTTGGCAATTGTATCTCAACCTATTATGCACAGCAGTGAAAAACCAAAATGGATTGTAATTCTCCCAACACTCCATCTTGTAGTATATTTTAACAAAAGACAGCCTCTAGTTTCAAGCATACCAAGTATGTTTTCATAATTTTTGTCTCAGTGTGCAATTTTTTTAATAAGGCAGGTGGTTATAAATAAAACTCCAGCGTAGACTGATATCCATAATGTTTTGGCAATATTTGTCAAAAGTATTATTTCTATCACATGAGATATTTAAAATATTATTCTCACTCTGTTACAGAAGTGATTTTTTTTAAGCATAAAAAAGAAACATGGTTAAATTCAGGAAATTCTTCTAAGGGGACATGATGATTTTATTGGGATATCAAATATGATACTCTCCTTTGGAACTCCAAACCCAATGCTGAGTTTATGAGTGAAAAAGACAAATCAACAAAGACTATATACAACTACACTAATTAGCACACAGTCTCTATTTCTTTATGGCATAAAATAAGATAAACATGACAGGTTATTAGAAGGAACGGACTAGGAATTTGAGAATGTGTGAGGTCCCCTTTGTTAGAAGCTCTAAATGGAGAAAATAAAGCTACAATGCTTCTGAGTTTTTTTAACAGTTTCCATGGTAATCATTCCTCAAAATATGTAGAGACACATTGAGAAAACTAGAAGAGAAGACATGAAAGGTTGCTGTGAATAGCATCTGTAGTCTTCTAATCCCTGAGATATCTGCAGGAGTGTGTGCACTCTTTCTCCCCTACTTCCCCTTCCAGCTGTGACACACCCACGCACACCTGCAGACATGCTGCAAGATGGATGTGCACACACACACCACTTTGGGATTTGAAGTCACAATAACCTGAATATCACAGGGAAAGGAGCATTGATAATTCATTAACAAAGAAGGTCGCTTCCAAGACCTTGAATTAGAAATACTATAAATATAATTATTCCATCTCGATAATCTTTAACATGAAAACAAACTGAAATTGGATAGATTAAGATTTCTCAAGCAGTGAGAGTTTGTGGCAGCATCTAGACTATCCTGCCCATCTCCATAAACAGGGAGCACAGAGCAGTCATCAGCCAGGGTTTAGCATCTCAGAATCACAGCTTGGACACGAGGCATCACCCAACAGTTTACAGCTGGTACAGCACAAAGCGTCTGCTCAGTGAACAGAGATAGAGCACATATACCCTGCAAGTGATGTTCTAGGTTATGGACTGTCTGTCAGCAGAAGAGAAGAAAAAGAGATCACGGGTCCTCATGAAGCTTAGAGCTGAAAAAAGAGAGACAGGTAATAAAAAATAAACATATGGTGTATTAGAGGGTGAGAAAAAAATTCTGAGGAAAAACAGACGAAGGGGATTTTGGGTCCCTATGTCCTGACAGTGTTCTTAGCTTCCGTAAATGTGATGCTCTAACACCTGCCTACCTGCACACCTGCACAGGTCTCACCCTGGGCAACTCAATAATAGGTGTGGCCTCCCAACCCCCTCATGGCCCTCTACAGCCCCTTGGGAGGAACAATCCTCCTAAGGGCATGCTTTTCAAATAAAAACCAATTAATTCACAGTCCACACTTTCCACACTTCCCATCAACTCTCACTCTAGACCACTATAAACTGGACCTAGTCACCTTGCAGCCAGGACCAATCCACAAGGCACAGTCCCTGCACCCCAGCGTCTGCTAAAATGATTCAAACTAAAAAGCCAATAAGCCTGCTTGCCTTCCCTCATAAACCACAGCAAAGGCTCTCACTCACAATGATGCCTCCCACAGCGCGGTAATTAAGCCTGGTGCTGCCTCCACAGCTCCCTCCCCGTGATATATTATGACCCCTCCTCTTGAGAACTGCAATAACCTATAATTTCAGTGGCCATCATTCTGATTTGCTGGCCCAGCTGGAGCTCGAGTCTTGCATGAACACATCATATTTTAAAACAATAGGTACAGAGTAGGGGGCTAGGTAACCCAGGTAGGACTGTATGTGACAGTGACATCTGATGCAAGACTTCAAAGAGGAGGGACTCCTGTGGACAACTGGGGGAGGAACAGTCCAGGAAGAGGGAACAGCCAGTTGAAAGACTCCTGGAGATTTGTGCCTGGTGAGTTTGAAGAAAACTGACATGAGTAAGACTGGGGCTGAGTCCACAAAACAGCAAAAGGTGAGGGGCTGGAGACCAACACGGGCAAGACCAAAACCTCACAACTAACTGGAAAGACTGGCTGTTACTTCGCATGAGAGAAAGGAAGAGTTACTAAAAATGAATTATCAAGGACATTTCAGGAGAGATTCCAAAGAGCCTATGAACTAGAAATGCAATGGACAAAGGCAGTGTGTGTGGCTTTTAGGGACGTCATCCTTATATGAGCACTTGTCTCAGAAGCACCTTCTTTCAGTCAGACCCACTAGAGGCAGAACATACAATTCCTCCTCGCGGCATGAAGAGAAAGAGATGAGAACAGGTCAACACTTGAAGTCAAACAAGATGGCAGCCCTTAGGAAGGGAACGTGGACAGTGGAGGATCCTGGAGCAACCATGAGACTAAAAACAAACCAATGGGAAGTTAAGCTTGTTTTGTGTTTGCTCAGGAGCATAAACATAGTGGGGGTACTCAAAGGGGCAGCTTGGAAAAGGTGCACGCCCACGATACGTGTTCAAAGGTAGAAGCAGGGGCAGTAGGGAGGGAAGAGGAGACAAGGATGGGAGTTATTTTTAATTGTACAAGGAAGTGCTGAGTGATGGGTAAAGATTTGTTGTGGAAGACATAGAAGTTTGTAGCAGAAGATGGAGAGAATGACACTCTCTTCATACGAGTGTAAATGCATCAGAGAAGGACTGTTGGAAATACAGTAACAGGACATGTTAACTCTGAAAAAAGGGTGATGTTTTAAATTCATTAGATTCTTGAAGAGAAAGGGGAGGAGGGAGAGGAGGGGGAGGTTATGAGTGGCCAGTGCTGCAGGAAAGTCAAAGATTAAAAACAAAAGAGGCCACTGGATGGACAATCAGGAAGTCAATGGTAACCCTGATAAAATGAAAAATAAAAATAAAATAAAAAACACTGGCAGGAAGAGGTAATGGCTGGGCAAAATCCAGACCAAAGGAATTAGAAACATAAAGATTTAGTATGTGTAGACTATTCAAAATATTATTTTTCCTCCCATTTGTTTTCCAGACTCCTAAGCATTCTCTTATGGAATTTCCTCTATTTTCAGTACCAGTCCACAGGCTTAATTCTGAAAATATACTTCTGGCCTCTGCCTAAGAGATCAGACGACAGTAGATTGTTCCACTTGACTATTTTATTGACTTTTGGCACTTTAATAAAAAAAATCATGGAAAGAAATCATAATCCAAAACAATCACTGAATTTTATTGTAGCTTAAATCTTCATTCGATTTGTGATTGGTAGTACCCCCTTTATTCATTCCAAATATCCCTTTTTCCTAGATTGATTATTGCAACGCTTTGTTTTAATAACATCAGAGCAGGATAATTCCATTATCCCATCTTTTCATTCTTTGAGCAAACCATACAGACCAGCTTAAAAAACGGCTTCTTTTAAAATTTTGATCAGGGCCCCCTGGTGGCACAGGGGTTAAAGCCTCAGCGCCATTACCAGCCACTGCAGCACAAGTTCAATTCCAGCCAGGGAGCTGGCCCACATGGCGCAGCAGACCTCTCCCGCCTCGCCCTCTGCTCCCCTCAGCAGTGTTCTTCAGTAGATCCGTTTGTTCTGCTCCCCACTCTGTCTCTGGTGAATCCTCTCACCCCCTCCCCAAAACCTCTGGCTCCACACCAATTCTTGTATGCATAATAAAATAAATATTTTTAAAAATTAGAAATAAAATAAAACTGATTCACTTCAAATGGGGGCTACAGAGGCCTGTGTGCAACTATCCAATGCTCTATTCGAATGCCTTCAGAGAATTCAGAAAATATTTGCCTCTGGATCTGTCCATATCAGCAAACATGGAGAGAAGATATTTGCAGTCCCAACTTCTTGAACTATGTTTTTAAATTAGACACTTGTAAAATTTTGCCAAATTTGTGACAACTTGCAAAAGCAATATCACTTCAGATTTATAATGTGATTTACTGATTTTTCTCTGACCCTGCTCCAACTTATCCACCATCTCACGAGAAAGCCCGTATCCCCTGGACGTGGGGAAGGATTTAGGGAAGAATGTAGGGAGGGAAGAGAGGAGATGCTGTCGCCAACAGACACCTTCTTTGTCTCTGGATTCCTGGAGGAATCAGCCCAGCATCTCCTTGGGCCGGCATCATTTTCACTCTGATATTGAAGGTATTTGTATGTGGCTGACAATTTCATGTCCCAGTAGGTAGAGGAAATGACAAGAGAAAAGAGCTTATATTTGACCAAGGAGAAGGAATTGGCTGGTGAAGTGGATGTGACAGGAACCTGGGAAGAAAATGACCCTCTTACATATGTGCTGTTCTCATTTCTATGACAATCAATTTCAAAGAGTCGATCCCAACACCCCCAAAAGCACATGGGTATTTGTCAGGTCATATTTCCTGATTTGAGTTTCAGAAAACTTGGTTTCAAACTGTGTTCATTTCCTTTCTCGGTGTATTGGGAGGCCTTCTTATACTAAAGAACTGAATGCAATGATGGAGTAGGTATGCAATGGATTTGTTTGATTAAATAGATTACGGAAATTCAGAACCAGGAAGGGGTGTGTGACTATGAAAATGTAACCATCTTGTTTTTTCCTCTCAGGCAAGCGCATTGGAAGAGAGGACTGCAGAGTTCCTGCATAACTTGAGCATCTCCTTTTGTTCTGCACTAAATCTTAAGGCAAAACAATCAACATCTACTGAGTTTGATGATTTCATTCAAACTAGAAAAGAGAGCTAACATCTCTAACACGAAGAGCCAAGCAATATATTCCGTGCTTTCTGTACATAATCTCACTGAACCTTCAAAATAATTACTTGATGGCAATTTGTTATCTTTCATGTTACAAAGAGAAAGCTAAAGTCGATGGAGGTTACACAGAGCCAGGACTGGAAACTAAGACTTTCTGACTTCCAAGCAGCAACTCCAATGTTAAAAAGCACTGAGCTAAGTGCCCTGAAAGGATATAAAGTAGTTCTCCTTTCTGAATTTACTGAAGCTCTATAGCCTCATTAGGGAGAATCGCAGGTTCCTCCAAATTTAGACTCAAGGGTCTTCTAGAGGATCTATTTTAGTGTGTTTGCTAAAGCCTGGGGGAACCAAAGCCTGGATTCTTTCACACAGTGCCCGGGCAGAAGTCACACAGCTGGCGAGGGAGGGGTAGTCTAGAAACAGGGCCACTGCCTGGCCAGCAAGGTGGCATATGTTCCTCAGCCTTCCAGGACATTCCAAGACCTCTTGTGCACCACGGATTCAAAGCATAATGTGATACAAAGGGAGTCAAGTGGTTGCTTCCCGTTCACATTTTCGTTGGAAAGAAAAAAGTCAACAAGTAATCCTAACACCCAGGCTAGACCAGAGGACAGGAATGGGGTTCTCTATGAGTGAGGGCACTTTTTAACAATTTTTGGGCTGTTACTGAGCTTAACTGGACCTAGTGAAGTTGGGCCAAAAGGAGCTCTAAATCTTGGGATGAGTCAGGTATTTTCATATTCACCTGCACTGGGCTGGAACAGGCCCCTTTGATATTTCTGACCAACCCTCCCAAGAACAGAAGTCACCTCCCCCAGGAAGGTTTCCCTTTCTCTCTCACCACTTCCCAAAGGCAAAGAACCCCACAAGGCTGTTGCCAAACTTTATTCCACCATCACTAGTGGGTTGTCTCCTCCCCTGATTTATGAGTGCTCTCAGGATAGAAAACAGTGTCCTGCCCTCTGCAACCCAGCACTTGGCACTAAGTAGGTGGAATAAACCCTTACCCAATGCATTGTGGGTGAGTGTAGATGAACAGTTCTATCAGGTCATTTAAATGTCTCTCTTTAATCATTACATTGACTCAGTTAGAAAACTGTCTTGTAACATAGTGTTTTAAATCTCTTTTTAGACACTGACCATATCCCTGACGTCTACCACTATTCTTGTCTCAAAATTGAGGCGCTGAAGACTGCCTATGGGACCTCCTGAGGGACCTTTAAAATCAATTCCCCACAAAAAAGTGTCTGAAGCTGAAGGTCAACACACTCAAACATAAATTCACAGGCTACTTTAAGATCACTGAAATAAACCCTCTCTTTTGCTTGGCTTTTCAAAACAAATTTCCTTTGTCAGAGTGGAGAAGCTGCATCCAGGTTCTAATCATCCATGCCATTCTAATATCAGGGCTTCCAAATCTGTTGAGAAAGAAACACTTGGTGATATTCTAACTGTGACATACCAGGGTACTTTGTGCCCTACCCACTGGTGTTGAAGCCTCTGATTCTTTGACTTGGGTTACAAGGAAGAATAACTAAGTCGATAAATCACTTAAAAATCTTCAGCCCCTCCCCCAGCTCCCATCTAGCTATGGGAGTGTGGCCGGCTAAATGGGACACAGAACCCTCTGCCATCTCCCATGGGAAATCCAGTCATGTCCACGAGTTTACCATGCTTGGATTTGTGTTCTAACAACGTGCTGTGTCCTAAGACTCTGTGAGGCTTAACTCTGGGGAAGTTGAAAGAAATTATGGAAACTTCTGTTTATACTTTCCAACTGGAAAGTTCCCCATTGACAATGAAAGGACAAGGAATAGGGGCCTTCATGCAACATTTAAATGCTCTGGCACAGAAGAGCTACACGTCACTTTCATCCACAGAAATAGTCAGGTGGCTACAGCTAACCACAAAGGAGCAATAAGTCCTCCAACAAATCTACAAGTGAGGGGAACCAGATATGCAGGAAAAAGAGAGATGCTTGCACCTCCAGCTTTATAAAGTGGACATGTCCACTGAAAACATTTCCTTCAAAGACACCATCAATGGAAGGTAATACAAAGAGAGAAGGAGAGAGAAAGGGAGGGAGGGAGGAAGGAAGGAGGGAGAGAGGGAGGAATCTATTGTAGCAGAGATTTGTTGGGTGATTGTCCAAAACTGTTTTCAATAACAATAGTTCATTGTGGTTTTGATTTGCATTTCCTTGATGAAGTAGAAAAGGAAGGAAGGGACCACGGAGATGGAGATGGATCACCGGTGAATTGGTGGTGGGCTACCCAAGGGGAATACAAAATGTAAAAGATATAAATAACAATAAAAAATAAATATTAAAAAAATAATAAAAAAATAACAATAGTTGAAACTGAGCTGCAAGGAGATGAGCACATCACAGTGTGTATCAAACTGTTCTCGAATTTGTTTCCTTTTACTTCCTTACTTTCTTCAGTATATAGTCTCAAAGATTTAGGCATGCAACTGCAAATATGCTAAGATGTTCGTAATTTTTTTAAATACCTGTTTTTCAACTTCTTTATTTCCTTTTGCCAAGACTCACGGAGGTAACATACCGCCAGGCTGATGAATCTGCTGGATTATTACTAATTGGAGTCACTGAGCATTCCTAAAACTGAAACTAAAATTACAAATAATATGATGTCCTATCGACCCAGCTGTTAGCCAAATAAGACAGGTAATTTGACTTTTCATTTATTTCTCCAAGGTTTGTGAACATGGGTGGTGTTAATTATAAATTCAAGTCTTATTTTGGAAATATTCTCAATTATATTTACTGTTGGCTCAAGAGTCTTTACTTCTTTACACAAATCTAGATAAGAAGCTAAGAAACTGCTTAATAAATAAAGGAGAAACAACAGAGTCAAAGTTGTTAGCACACAAAATTAGCAAAAATAGAAGCTTGTGTTTCCTGTACAGTTTGTTTCATTGGTGAGTAATCCCAGTTTTAGAAGTTTAACTCCCTGAAGCAGGTAATTTTTTGTCAAGTCCCCAAGAACTGGAATAACAGTTTTCTCTTAATTTTGCCAATCTGCAATATGAAGCCGAGGGAATCCATTAGCTTGGCAAACAGAAACACCATTCTGTGTACTTAGCATCATTGGGGAGGTGGGGATATCTGCCTTTCAGAGCAGAAATGGGGAGTTGATGAGATCATCTATTTCCTTTCTTATTGGAAAACCCATCTTTTAGACTAAGACAGGCTTTATTTTTATTTTTAAATAAGCCATCATCGTGTGTTCTTAGATTTGTATTAATCTTTCGATGGCCTTTAAACTTGGGCTTTTTATACATAAAGAAGCTGCTACAAGTTGTGTGGTGCCTCAGTTGTGTGGTAAGAGATGGAAATTGGAAGTCAAGCAACTTGGATTGAATTTTTCTCTTATTGATCTCAGGATGTTTTCTATTCACATCACAAGAAAAGTATTATCCAGCATTTCCCAGCTGATGATGCTTAAGCATGGCTTGAGGTAGGGAAGGTCAGAGACTCGTGGAAGCGGAAGAAACACTAGAGATCAGCAAGTGTGCCCTACCCCCAAAGGTTCTTCAGCCAGAATCTGCTGAGGTGCATACTAAAAAGGGGTACCCCATGTCAGGGAACTGCAGGGTCCACTGTCAGCATGCTCTTTAACATCTGAGAAAGATCTAATTACCTTTCACATGTCAGTTCTGCAAACCCTGCAGGATGATATGGTATTGCTGCTGATAATTTTCTTTCTAAATAAGCAGTGTCCTAATACAGTTAAAACTCTGATAGAAAATGTGCAGATGGCCATTATTTCTCAAATTAGATTTAAAATGGAAGAAAGAGATTGGTATCAGGGGAGTTATTGGTCAGAATTTATCAATCTTCATTTCTAGGAGACTAAAATTAAATAGATTAAATTGAAAAATGCATCAAAACACAGCACAGTAAATCCACGCTGTGGTTCTGGTGGTGGCAGATGGGACAGCAAGGTCGGAAAAGTGGTTGTGGAGGTGACGGTGATGGTGCTATTGATGGAAGAGATATAACTCCCATTTTCTAACTCAAGGGTAAAATCAGAAGTGGGGGGTAGAAGGAATTAACAAAACCATGAGCACAATCCCTAGGCACCAACACCTCAGTTACAAAACACAGGAAGGCGCTAGACTGCAAAGATATGGAGATTGAGCCCATTGTAGAATCTCAGGTCTCTTTTCTAATTCTAGCTAGCCAGCAGACGGGAACCTTCTTTGAAGGTGAGCCTCTCCCCACAGAAATAAGAGGATTAAAAACCCGACCTGCCCCCACAAAGGGGCAACCCTTTCTGCCCGCTTGTGTCTGTGCAAGTCTCCTACACTTCTTTGTCCCTTTTCCTAATAAACCTATTCTTTACAACTGAGTCTTTGCCTCCTGGAAAAGCTTGCCGCGTGCCCCAAAGGGAGCTCTGGTGAAACCTTTCCCAGAGTGGACCCAAGGACCCCTCTCCACTCTCAAATCCATTGGAAAACCTACATCACTATCAATAGACAGTACTCCACAAAAGTCTTTCTTCCTCCTCCTTTCCCACCTCCCTCCCCGCCCTCTTTTTCTCCCTTCCTATCTCCTTCCCTCTTCAAATATTTTTTGCAATTTATTTGATTATCAAAATCGCATATGCAGGGGGCCTCTCTGGTGGCCTCGGGGTTAAGTCTCAGTGCTACTACCATGATGGTCTGAGTTTGACCCCGGCCAGGGAGCTGACCCACATGGCGCAGCAGACCTGTCCTGTCTCCCAGCTGCTCCCCTCAGCAGTATATTTCAGTAGATCACCTGTTCTGCTCCCCACTTTGTCTCTGGTGAATCCTCTCACCCCCCACACACACGTCTGGCCTACACTCCAGTTCTTCTACATAAAAATAAAAAAAATATATTTTTAAAAACACATATGCAAATGATAAGAAATGAAAGAACACAGAATAGTATCTTCACTTTAAAAAAAAAAAGCAAACCTCCTTTTACATCCCCTATCAGACAACAAGTTCAGTTACACAATGGCATCCATTACCTGTTAGTATTCAAGCTTAATAACTTTTTCTTCATCTATCAGCTTTGGACTATAATGACCCCATAAACCTGATGAATTAGTTTCCCAAATCGCTGATCTCTCCTATCTTGAGGTAAGCATTTATATTATTTTTCCAGTTTTTCAAATGGCAGCCTTTATAACATGAGGTCATCAATTTGCACCTCTATTTTGTGGCCCACCCACTGTTGACAGCACCTCTGGGTCTTGCACGAAATGAAATGAGCTTCTCAGGGACCCTCTACTTCCTGGCCCCCTTTTCTCAGTTCTGCCTTCACCTGCACATCTACCTGTTCTGCAGCAGTATCTGAGCATTCCAAGCATCATCCCCAAACTGCTCGCAAAAGGTGAGAAGCAAACGCAGAGCACCTGAGGCCACATGTGGGTTCTCCAGCCCCCCTTGTTCTCGGGATGTAGTCTTGGCGCCCAGAGTTTCTGCTGGTCCAGCTAAAATGTAGAGCCAGGCAGGGGCCTCTGACTAGGTCAAAAGTCTTGGTATGAGGACATCTGCTGTTAAACAGCCGGCAGACATGATGGCCAGATGAGCACAACCAGCTGGACCACCTGGGCAGGAAGTTAAGTGTCCACAGGGACTAAGGAGAGGATGGTTTGATCAGCAGCAACTTTGGTGCCCCCAGGCAACCGGCCCTATTCACTCCCCCCAGCTTGTGTGAGACATTTATGCATCCTCAATCTACATCCTCATGACACACATTCCTCCACATACCTGCCCACCTTCCCTGAACCTGACCCCGTAGGAAAAGGTGAGAATGGGCCCAGAAAAGGGGCTGCAGCTCCAGAGACCCTCTAGGTCTCTCTCTCTCTCACTACTTGGACTTTGAGTTGTTTTCTCCTCCCTGTGTTGCTCCCAATGCTGCCGCCCTGAGAGGCTACAGCCACACAGCAAGGAAAGGAAGGGGAAAGGGTTGGAGTGACCCAGTGCAGAGAAGGGGCCCAACTCTGCCCCGTGCTGTCTGAAACTGCCCAAGCCGAAAAGGAAGACCTGTGAGCAGAGCCAAGGTCTGAACTCCGCCCTTCAGTCCTGAGGTGGCAATTGCTGGGAAGGGGGTGGGGCAGAGTGGCCATTTTGGGGATCCTTTAACAGGAGCTCTGCACGTGGGCTTGCTCGCTTGGTCCCCAGACTGCTGTGGAAGGCAGCCGCCCCTGAGCACATGGCGGCAGATCTTCCCAACAGCCCCCACAGAGTAGGGGAACCCCTGACCACACAGGCCTCTGCCCCAGCCTGCCAGTTCCTGGAGCTGAGACTCCACTGGGCACCATCAGTAACGAGAACTTCTCTCTCTCCACTGCTAGTTTTCCTTCTCCCCCGACCCCGTTGGTTAGAATAAATTGGTGTTTTCTTCTGCTGAGTCATAGGGCCCTTTGCTTACATTTGTGGTGGCAGATAGCCGGACCCAGAACCAGCGGGGGTTCAAACCCATGTAGGTTTTTAGGCTCTTAATCTGTTAAAGGTGAAGTATATATATGGTTTCACAAGTTTACTCTTTTGCTCTGAAGTTAATACACCAAAGGTGGGAATTAACATGGAAAGGGAAAGGCAAGAGATCAATGATCAGTTATCTAGGATTACCAGAGCTTTCCAAAAGGGGAACCTCGTGAGTCAGCCAGCTGGTTCTCTACCTAGTTGTGCAGCTGGAGATATGTTTGTTAGCGATGAGTGTCTTTGAAGGGGCTGCACAATCAAAAGCTTAATGACAGGCACTTACCTTACAATCAAAAAAGCTATCAGGCTCCCCTACCAGGAACTGGTTAGACTACCTAGATCTAGGGCCTCCCTGGTGGCGCTGTAGAGCTGTTGGCAGCGGTGACGCGAGTTTGACGCCCAGCCAGGGAGATTCCCACATGGTGTGGCAGACCTCCCCCGCCCCACCCGCTGCTCCCCTCAGCAGTGTGTTTCCGTCCATCTGCCTGTTCTGCTCCCCACTCTGTCTCTGGTGAAGCCTCTTGCTGCCCCACGCCTCTGGTCTGTACCCCAGCTTGTATGCATAAATAAATAAATCTTTAAAAAAAAGTTAAAAAAGTTAAAAAACAAATAAATAGACTACCTAGATCTAGAAAAATTCTAGTGTGAAAAGGTTCAATTTCAAGGTACTGAAATTCACACCAGAATAGTTAGCTTCCCCCAAATACTTGCTTCAATTTTGTTAAGGAAAAATCACCCCATTTTCTTCTTCGAGATAACCTTGGCTGGCAACCTTTGCTTACTTTGCCCCAGATAACACAGCTGGTAAGTTTTGAACACTAGCAATCTGACTGATACCAAGACCTGCTCTCTTCACTGCACAATTTGTCTCCCCAAGGACCCAAAGACAAGTGGAATTATTGAATGAGGGGCTACTAGTTCTGATTGCAATGAGAATTATAGTGTCCTTGGTATGTGGCAGCTGACAACATTAGTGTGTGTGCAGCTCTACCCTGAGGAAAGCAGAAGTATGAGTGGTCAAAAAAAGTTTAGCCAAGTACATTTTGTTTAACTCCACCACAGTTTTCTTTAAAAACTGTGCATAGAAAAGGCTGATGATTCGACCCATTGGTGCAATTGTCCCACCCATGAATCCTTAGTTTACCTTGCCAATTCCAGTCCTATTTATCCTATTGGTAATCCCCAAGAGTTAGCCCAGAGCTGTTGGCAGCTGCACCAGACAGACTAGCTATACCCTCTTCAGCAGTCTCTTCTGACACATGTCTATGCTCCAGTGTCTTGTCTGTTTTCCTATCTTCCAAAAATATGTGGAAACCGCTTGTTCATTTGGGACACCCACGCTCATTCACCTTCCCCAACTTCCCTTCATATTATGGGAAGGAGTTCAAAAGGAACTGAAGACTCATTTCTCAAGAGTTTAAAGTAAATATATATAATTCTCTTCCTGGGATATTTGAATACACTCTCAAGGGTTTGAGCCAGTCCTAAGAAATGTTGACATCCTGCCAAACCATGTTATTCCTCAAATCCTTTCTTTGGATTTTTTTTCCTCTCTTTCTAAAATCCTGGAGGAACAAAAAAATCTCTCTGTGGACAACAAATTCTCTTTTTGTCTTTGTGCTCTAGTCACTATAAATAACCAAAAAAGAAGCAAATATTGGGCCTCCCTGGTGGCGCAGCAGTTGAGAGCTGCGCTGTGGAGCTGTCGGCAGCGGCGATGCGAGTTCGACGCCCAGCCGGGGAGAATCCCACATGGTGCGGCAGACCTCTCCTGCCTCGTCCGCTGCTCCCCTCAGCAGTGTATTTCTGATTTGCCTGTCCTGCTCCCCACTCTGTCTCTGGTGAACTCTCTCACTGCCCCACGCCTCTGGCCTGTACCCCAGCTTGTATGTATAAATAAATAAAATCTTTAAAAAAAAAAAGAAGTAAATAGTGCTCTTATATCAATAAGTCCTTTCCAATAGCCACATATGGATTCCTTGACTGCTGAACAGATCACATTGAAAGGTGATTCTAGACACAAAAAGATGCAAACTGGAGTTTACAAGTGATGTTTTTCACTCATAAGCACTACACAACTATCTTTTACAAGGACATCTGCATAAAAACACTCCTAAAGTAGGTGCTGCTATAGCAACCTAGTATGCCTTTCAACACAGGACACCTAAGAGTGCAAACCACTCAACGGATGGTTCTCTAGACATTGACTGTAGCAAAGTTGAAAGAGAACATTCTTTTCCTTAACAGGATGTTTATTCTCAAGGTCATGGATCCAGAGCTTTAGAGTCAAATTTGAATCCTGCAACATGCTCAGAATGCAACAAAAATCATTTCAAGGAGCAGTTGTATTTCTCAGCTTTGATGCGACTTTTGAATTTACATAATCAAGCCCTTATTTCATTTCACATCCTTTCAAAGTTGACTTTGAAACAGTTCTTGCTATGAGCAATTCATCTAAGGGAATCTTGGAGGAAGGCCAGAAATCAGACCGTTATTAAGAGTTATGATACCAAAAAATATTTATTGAGTGCCCAGTAGGTGTCAGGCAAAATGCTACACTCTTTGCATAAATTATCTTATGATCGCTTTATGAAAACCTTATCAGTTGGATGAGGAAGGGAGGGAGGGAGAAGAGAGGAAGGAAATCGAGAAGGAAGAAGGGAGGAAGGGAGGGAGGGAGGGAGGGAGATATTTCTATCAAAGTTGCAGCTCTTCACCAAATATTAATGCTATCTGTTTATTGATTTAATAAAAGTAATGTAATATTTATTGTATCTACTTTTCTATGTAATAAATATTTATTAAACATCAATCAGGTGTCAAATACTAGGAAACCCCAATATGCAAGGGAGACAAGCCTTATCCTTCATGACTGAAACATACAAGTGGGCGAGGACAATAATAAGCTGGATAATTATGAGCAGACTGAAGGGATCTGTGAGCCAGGTGGCAGAGGGGACAGGGAAGAAAAGTTAGAAGATGCGCTCTCTAAGCTAAAGGAAGCGCGATTTCACCAGGATAAGATGAAAACGTTCCAGCCTCCTCTCCCACAGGACGGAAGGAGCAGGCTATGGTCACAAAAACTCAAGTATCTGGGCTGGGGTGGATGTTCAGTGGAGGGAGTGGCTAGCGGTAAAACCTGAGCAGCAGGGACTTGTAAGGGATGAAACAAAGTTAAGGGGTCATCCTGGACAGTGGAACAGTTTGCAAAAGGGAAAGCTTACAGGATCAAGTTACACAGCGGGGTAGAAGTTTGAATGCAGAGTTGTTCAGAAGGCTCTGGCGGGATCCTAGTCTTTTGCTGCTTTCAGTGGGGTCTGCAGTCCAGAACAGGGTAGCCCCTGTTAGCTCTGCAGGAATGCAGGGTCTCAGACCTCACTCTGGAATTCCTGAGTCAAAACTCCCTGGTGGCACAATGGGGGAGGGGGAGATTCCCACATGGAGCAGCAGACCTCTCCTGCCTCTCCCGCTGCTCCCCTCAGCAGTGTATTTCTGTAGATCTGCCTGTTCTGCTCCCCACTCTGTCTCTGGTGAACCCTCTCACCACCCCATACCTCTGGCCTGCACCCCAGCTTGTATGCAAAAATAAAATAAAATCTAAAAAAAAGAAACCAAAACCCTCACATCTTCGCGAGCTCTCCAGGTGATGTCTGTACCGACGTTCAGGGGTGCTCTGCAACAGCACACAGCAATCATTCTCAAACTAGGGGGCGAAAAGGGGCCATCTGGGAAACTTGAGTGAAGCCCGAGTCTCACCCCCAGGGATTCTGATTTACTTGCACGAAACCATGGGTCCCGAGCTTTGCCAAGTACTGGGATCACCCGAGGGAACTGTACAGCTGCTGATGCCAGGGGCATCCAGACCGATTAAAATCAGACCAGAAAGATATTTCTACATCAGAGAGAGTGTAGGTGACAGAAGACAGCCAGGTGATTAACCGATTAACTGGAAGGAAGGGGAGTGCAACAGAAAACCAGATTCCAACTTGAGAAACTAGGAGAAGACAGGCGGCAGCCTTTTGCCCCAGTCCACTACGCCCAGCTGCACATTTTTTGAGCCCTTTGGCAACAGCAGAGGGCGTCTGAATATGTGTTGCTGGGTGAGGAAGTGGAATTCTATAATGATGAAATGGATTCCCCGATATGCAGAAACATCTCTTTCCAGTTCCTGTGCAAAACCTTCAGCTATTTCCTGCAGAATTAGCCCAATGATAGCAAAGGACACAGCCCCCTGACAGCTTGAGATCATAAAGAACCAGCCACACTGAACTCTCTGTCTTTCCTGACATGGTTCTGTCAGATGATGACTCCTTCAGGGCTATGTAGCCCCAGGCTAGTATGCATGGTAGGTGCTCCTTAATGCTGGGCATCTCTCCCTCTTGTTTTATTAATTTGTCAATCCTCTGCACAACTTAAGGGTCCATTTGCACACCTCCATATGTGCAAATTATTCACCCTCCACCAAAACTCCTGTACCAAAGCGCTTTCCCCTTGCGGCCCCTCCCTCCTCCACCTTCCTCCACTACCTCTGGAAACCAGTATATTTTTCACAGAGTCTAAGGATTGTCTTTGCTGTGCTTTTGTAACCGGGCTGAGTCCAAAGTCCAGTGGAGGTTGTGCCCCTGGAGGGGGTTTGCTGATGAGAATGAATAGCCCCAGGGAAAATGCGAAGTTTGCAGTTTGGGGTGGAGAGTCTGAGGAGAAATAAAAGGGACTGAAGGGAAAGGGGAAATGAGTCATCATGATGTAGGAATAGAGGAATCAGTGGCAGAAAATGTAGCCGCCAAGATCGAGAGTTTGGAAATCAGACGCCAGAAGTTTTTGAGCCGCCGGGATATAGAGTTTCGGATTGAGTTTTTGGAATCTTTAGTGACTTTGGGACCAGCGACTTTGGAAGCTTTGCAAGTAGCCAAGCGACAGAAACTGCTCCCAGTTTTCTCTGTACAACAGTCGAAGGAAGAAGGCAGAGGCCCAAAGTGGATGCCTTCCTAAAATGCATGAGTGCAGTGTGAAGGACCATCTGGCCGCTGTAGTTGCTGTTTGCAGTGCTGTTGGCATGGTGCTGTGCTGGGGCACTGTGGCAGTTCCGGGAGCATCTCCAGTTGTGTTCTGTGTTGTCCTCATGAGTTGGAACCTGGCCTACAGTCTGATTGTTGCGCGTCTGCAGAAGCAGGAAGACGCTATTGTGGAAACGTGGCCTATTGTTTGGAAGAGGAGCTCCACCTCAGCAGTGGCGGGAAGACGCCACCTTTGTTACTTTTCTGGGACTTAAAGGACTGGACATTGCTTTAAGTAAGGTAAACGGCCATATGTTGACTTCAGTAATTCTTTGCTTTTCCCTGTTTGTTAAATAAATTCCAACATTGTTGTTGTTCCCTAAGCCTGAGTAGTCTTGCAAATGTGCGTGCGGGTGCAGAAGCAAGACAGTGACCGGTAAGCAATTTGGGCACTGCCTTTGCCTAAGTTTAAAAGGCCCCATTTTCCCTGTATCACTTCGCCACTATGTGCTCTTTGATTATTTAAATTCCACAAATAGAGATGGATCACGGGTGAATTGGTGGTGGGCTGCCCAAGGGGAATACAAAATGTAAAAGACACAAATAACAATAAAAAAAATGGAAAAAAAATAAATTCCACAAATAAGTGAAACCATCCAATGTCTGTCTTTCACTTTCTGACTTATTTCACTCAGCATAATCACCTCAAGAGCCATCCATTTTCTCCCAAAAGGCATGATTTCAACTTTTTTAATAGCTTAGCAGTAGTCCATTGAGTATATAGTTCATAATTTCTGTTGATGAACACCTATGTTCATTCCATGACTTGACTTGGTGAACATAGGAGTGCGTATATCTTTTCATATTAGATTGTTCATATTCTGTGGATAATTATCTAGCAGTTGTCTTGCTGGACCATATGGTATTCCCATTTTTTTAAGGTATCCCTATACTATTTTCCATAGAGACTTCACCAAATTCCATTCCATAACAGTAGATGAGGGTTCCTTTCTCCCCACATCTTCATCAACATCTGCTGTGTCCAGTCTTTTTGACAGAAGCCATTCTCACAGCTGTGAGGTGGGATCTCATTGTGGTTTTGATTTGCATTTCCCTGATGGTAAATGATGTTGAACATTTTTCATGTGTCCATCAGTCATCTGAATGCATTCTTTGGAGAAGTGTCTATTGAGGTCTTTTGCCCATGTTTGGGATGGGCTGTTTGTTTTTCTGTTGTTCTTGAGGTGTGAATTCTTTGTATATTTTGGAAATTAACCCCTTATCAGATGGGTGATATGCAAATATCTTCTCCCAATTCATAATGCTGTTTGGATGAAGGCATGAATGGCCCATGAATAAAATACAGTTTTACACATGGGATCATAAATTCTCTTTGATATGGCTGCTTCAAAAACACATTTTCCCCTAAACTGCTTGAGTCTTTGCTTTCTAGCCACAGCTTCTCATGGAGAGCTGACAGGCAGCCATTGCCAATTAATGCTGAACACATTCATTGGTCCGGGGGGATATTATTTCTGATTAAGAATTAACACACTTTGGCATGAAGCTGTCAATGTCAATCGGTTTAAATCATACTGAAATGTCAAACCACTTAGCAGATGGCTTATCCATAACTAATGCTGAAAAGCCAGGGCGAAGCTCTCCTAGAGAGGAATGATCCCAGCACACAGCGAGCTGCTGAGCCCTTAAAGGGCCAGGCCTTCTGGAATCGTCACAGCAAGTCTTCTGTGGACGTGGTCAGTACACGCCGGCTCGTCAGGAAGTAGATGTAAATGCTGAAGGAGCAGGGAGCAGCCTGCCCTGTGTATCAGGCCATTCCCCAGACTGCACCAGTGCCTGTAACACAGCAAGCACGCCTAGATGAGGCCCCAAGGAAGGGGCTCAGGACTTACAATGCAGCAGAACCACCCACTCTGCCCACCACACTCCCCCCGGCAGTGCAGGTTTGTGTTGATGTTTGCTTTGAAATCCAGGCAGAGAGCTTAGAGGATAAGTCCTAAAATTTTGATAGCAAAGAAAGATTTAAACCATCTTTGGTGAAAAAATAGCTACCTGTGTGATAGGATACTCAGAGCAATGTCATTGATCTCTCCTGAGACCAAGGCCTCCACCCCAGCAGAAGCCCTGCATGCACACTAACGGCAACGTAGTAAAAATCTTTCAGAAACTGAAGGTTTGCAAGTAAAGGAGCCTCTGAACCCAGATTTTATTTTTTAAAAGATTTATTTTATTGATTTATGCATGAAAGAACTGGGGTATAGGCCCGAGGTGTGGGGTGGTGAGAGGATTCACCAGACAGAGTGGGGAACAGAACAGGCGGATCTACTGAAGTACACTGCTGAGGGGAGCAGGGGGAGACAGGAGAGGTCTGCTGCGCCATGTGGGTCAGCTCCCTGGCTAGGTATTGAACTCGTGCTGCAGTAGCTGGTGATAGCTTCACAGAGCTGAGACTTAATCCCTTGCGTCACCAGGGAGGCCCTGAGCCCAGATTTTACATATGAAGACAACATTATATCGCTAGTAGAAGACAATAACTAATATTTCTAGAGCAGTTGTGAGAAGCCAGTGTGTTGTCACCAATATCTGTTTCTCACAAGAAACCGTCAGGCCGGCGTTCCCCCTACCCCATCTCACAGAGGAGGAAGGTGAGGCTGGGAAAAATCAAGCAATCTGCCTCAAGTCAAACAGCCAAAAAGGGGAGGTGAGAATCAGACTGGGCACAACGCGGAGATAAGATGATGGGGTGGTAGGTGCAGAACGAGTCTGGTCTTCAGGTAAGGTCAAAGGCAAGCAAGAGGAGGCTTCTCAACAGAACGGTCTTCCTGAATGGGTAAACCTTCAGCTAGCCCTGAAGGATGAACCCCGCCAGCCAGCGTCCGCCTAGCTCTCGGGGTCCGCCGGCGGAGGGGTGCAGGGAGTGCACAGAAAACCCGCTCTCCCAGAGCCTGCACTCTGATGGGCCTGGAAGGGCCGTGGCGCGTGCTTGGACACGCGGAGATTGGGGAGGGTGTTCCGGTCAAAGCAAGGAGGGGAGTCACAGAAGGTCAGCTGCTTGGAGCCGGCCTGTTCGCAGTGTCTCTGAAATCGTGGCATCTGGGCTGACATCTCTGTGGGCAGAAAGAGGCCGCCACCCGAAGATCCAGGCAAAGAGGCTGAGCTTAAGGAACTGAAGACGCAGAATCTCTGCGCTTGAGGACAGCTTGTCACTCAAGGAGCAGAAATAATGTCCACGTGCCAAGGAGGGAAAGGTACAGAAGGGGGGGATGGAAGTGGGGGGGACGCAGCGATTCCATCGGTGGTCCCGCTGGCGTGGCCTGGCAGACCAGCCCCCGAGAGATCCATGTCACTCCCAGGCCCAAAGCGCCAGACACGGAACCGCAGCGCCTCCTCGTGAATCCAGAGCCCCCGCCCCCTTCAGGAAACGCTCGCATTCTCCTTGCAGAGTGCTTGAGTTTACTCCCAACCCTAAGTTTATTTTAGTTACTTTGAATACGGTTTCTATTCTTTACCTACCCATATATTCTTGCTTTTTTTCTTGTCTCTATCACAGAGGTTACCAGAACAACATGACAAACCTCATAAAACAAAGTCTTGTCCCAGATGACGCAAACCTTTATATAGTGACTGGAGTTCTCTTTTCATCCTTTGAGTTGAAAAAGAACCGAAACATTCTGTTCTCCATTGAGGTCCAAACAACCACCTCTCTTATGGATACACCCTCATTGGTTTCCCCTTCCTTCCTTCCTTCCATTTAATAAGCATTGATTTCAGCACCTATTGGATGTCAGAAACTATGCTTAAAATTTAGAAATATATCCTTGAATTGCTTACGGCCAGCTAAGGTCAGATACCATCTAAGCAGTTCAAATGCAAAGTGACAGCTGTCAGGCAGATGTGAGAAGAGAATGCTGGGGCGTGTGGGGCACAGGGGAGCCTCTCGCTGCATCTGGGGTCAGAAAACACCTTCCAGAGAGAGGTTAGTGGGAGACAAGGGGGTAGGTGGGAGTCTGTGGGAAGAGCCTCAGACAAATGGATATATTCCATCAGCCACGGGACCACACCCCAATCTGACCAATCTGTACAGAAAAAATATTTTTTCAATTATACAAGTCACCATAAGAATGCACATGCAGTACAAAAATCCAATCAAAAGCTGGAAGTATGGGAGAAAAATATTCAAGTATCTGTTTTCTTCGCCTTGAAAATCTTGCAGATAATAATTTTCAACTACATGGTTATTCAGGTTTTCATACTTTTTTTCCTAAAAATATACACATGTCCACTGTATACACCATGTAAAGATCACTCACATACTCTGCGACTTCCTCTGCCCATTGAGAATTTTCGAGAATGCTCACTGTCTCCGTCGACACAGCATTCTATTTAGATCTACCTGGCATCTGGTTTTTTACATAGGTGAACATGTATTCACAAGCTCACAGGCAGAAAAACAGCAATAAAGCTGAAAAGTGGACATGGAAGTGGCCAGGTCTCCCCCAAATCAGACACTCCCCATGTCCTCCCCTAGGGCTCACCTCTTCTTAGTATCTCGGCGCATTATCCCAGAAATACCGTGTGTGCGTGTGTGCGTGTGTGTGTGTGTGTGTGTGTGTTTTCTCCATACTCTGAAAGTCACGCTGCTCTCGGGTCCTCAGCAGGATGGACGCCCCACTTCTGCTGTGCTGACCCTCCTCTCTGGGAAGAGATGTGAATGAGAAATGCACAGGTGGGCTGGCTGTTCATCATACTGGACTGAAGCAAGCTTCGAGTCAACATAGTGTGATCCCAATAAATGCCAGGAGGAAAAGATTTGCACTTTCTGATGTGAAAACTCTTTAATGGAGGAATGGACAAAGGGGTGAATGAGAGAGATGCTCTGAGTGTTAATGGTGGAGGGAGGGTGGAGTATTTCCTTGTCAATTATTCACTCTCTCAAGCCCAGTTATTCGGAGGATGCACTCTGATGGGGCACAGAAAACCCATGAGACACGCAGGTGGGGCATCTATTTGAATCGCCACCTGCCACAGAGAAACTAATACTGTGCCCTCCAGCAAAACACAGATCACTGTATATGCTCAGGGCTGTGAGTGATTCTGGCTCCTGGTTCCATTAAATGTTACAGTAAATGATGCATGAATTTGTAGGGATTATTTATTTACTTTGAAGTGAATCTGTGATCTGTGAATGACCCTATTACTAGTTAATAAGAGGAAAGAGGTACTTGGTACTGGAATGAAAGGAAAAGCATATAACACGCTCAACATACAGTTCTCTCAACACCCCCTTTCCCCCCCCACACACACACAAAAGGCTCATGTCAATGACATTGGCAGGGAGATACGCAAAGCAAAACTACTAACCACACAAGAGAGATGAGAAAATGAATGCCCTCAGATTTGGACTACTGACTTGGTAAATTTTACCTGAAAAGTCAGTAATCAAGCTGGAACCAGAGGGACTTTTCATCCTAGGGATTTACGGTTATAAAGTATTTAATAATTATGCAAGCTTGGCTGAGATGTAACCTTAAAAAGGAATTGATAACAAGCAATTGATAAACCAGTATAGAGTATTTGGGACACTATTCACAGTACTTATTCAGAGCATGAAAGGATGAACTAGGGGCACTAAACAACTTAGTTCAATTCGTGCCCCCACAGAGGGGCAGAATTCAAGCGCTATCTTTTCCTGGTAAATTCTGTTTTGGCCCCACCAATGTGTTAACGCTATCACACCCGGAATTTCAAATCGTTTGATGTCTGTGTTACCGTTTCTCCACCACGATATAAGGAAGCATTTCACCCCTACCTCCCAAAGCAGAAAGCTCCAATAACCAGTGGTTTAAAACTACAGTCACACTATTGGCAGCGTTAGCAGCTACTCCAAATCGTAAATCCTCGGCCTCCCTATGCTTCGCTAACTTTTCTATCTAAACAATCGCATCCTTTCCTCCCTGAAACCTGCCCAGCTGTAGAAACTGGATGCTTCTGCCCTTGGCATCAGGTTTTACAGCCCAAGGATTTGAGAGAGGTTTTCTACACCTGACCACATGGGGGCAGTATTGCCACGGCATTGAGAGACGCCAGCAGTTCAGGACGAGCTGCGCCACCAATTAACTCAGGCAGACATCCTTTTGTGTCCTCTTCTTTGATTTAGAGATATGCAAAAAAAGATAGCAAGTTGTGTGTTGTGAACAGAGAGCTCCGCTTCTACTGTCCAGCTTCACTGGAAGGATGTGGGTGCCACCACTAACCTAACAAGCCAATCACGCCCAGTGGCACCAGAACTGGGGGAGTTGGAGAGAGGAATTTCCCCTGAGGAGGAAAGCAAAGGGGGCTAATTCAAAGCACACAGTGGGCTTCGCGTGTTCTTCCTCACCTTAAAATTGCTTCTCTTTTTATTTGGTTTTCCAACAACAGGGGGAAAAAAATATTTATATTGGCATTTTCTCTTTTTTGGGTGCAAGTCACATTTCTCCAGCAATAAATCTACAGTGCAACTAGCTTACAAATCCATGCATGCAAACATTTCACCCCGCTACTCACAATACAAGCTTGCTGTGGAGGGGACCAGCTCATTCTCTCACACATACACCCACACCTATATCCACATTTTTTCCTGGTCTGCTGTGGGAAAATGAAGTCAAAAATCAGGCTATTTTACTCCCTCCTGCCGCTAGCTGGATGCCAGGGCTCAGAGGCGTGGGTGTGGGGCGGGCGTGCACGTGGGTGTGGACACCTGGGCTGAGGGACCAGGGATAACAGGGCGGCATCAGACTGAGATGGGGCCACGGCGGCAAGAGGAGCCCTCTGAGGCGAGACCACGTGAGAACACCAGAGAGAAGCCAGAGAAAGAGTCAAAGACTCGCGGGGGTTGCGAGTCTCCATTGCCTGCCCGCCTGCCCGCCTGCCCGCCTGCCCGCCTGCCCGCCTGCCTCTTAGCACCCCTGCCCAGACCATGCCAGCCTCCCAGCCCGGCGTGCCTGTACACCTGGTCCCCCGAGAGAGCATGGGAGTAAAAATGCGAAGGCCTGTAAGTATCCATCCGGGGATACAGGACTCACCTTTCCCAAACTGCAAGTAAGCCTGCCCTGTGCACGCTCGCATGGATATGCCCAAAGGGTCACCTCATTTAATCCTCACAGCCACACAGGGGTCATTATTTCCACTTTGCAGATAGGAAACCAAAGGGGGGAAATGAACCAAACTGACTTCAAGCTCCCCACAAGGGGCAGAGCTGGGTGCATCTGAGACACAAACCCCCAATTGCCCTCCTCAGCTTCTCAGTTCACACTCGGGAGATTCTCTCCCTCTTTTAAATCTTTCGTTTTTCGTTTTTTTTTTATTATCCAAAATTATTTTGAAAAATTTAAATGGAGACATCCCAAAAATGAAACAGAGTTGCCCAAATGGCCCTGATGTCTTTAAAGGTAGAAAGGAGGATGCAGATCAGAGACGCAGCCACACACAGGCACCAAATGAAATACAAAAACGTTCTCTGCGAAGCACACCCACACCCCTCCGCGAGCATTACCATTACACTCCTAATGATAAACAGCTTAAAATGCAAGTATAATATATGCCAATGTATGTTGTAACGTCTACCAGCACTTACAGAGCTTCTACTTACTAGCCACGCACAGTATGAAGCACTTTAAAAAATTAAATCAAATTTAATGTGTACATACAGCCATACATTAATATTTTACTCATACTTAAGAACTCTTACTCTTCACAGTATTCTGAACTCTTCCCCTTTCCCCCCCCTTAGTTCCACCTCTAAACACACAGAGACCCTTCTACATCCATGCAAGCTGATTCTCTTTTACACAGAGTACTCCAAAGCAAGGGTGAATCATAATTAACTTAATAAGCACCTATGGTTTATTTCCTTTCTCTCTGTTTATAAGACATGTATATGGCTGGTTTTCTTGTAATTTAAAAGAACATTTGTTATTCTTATGGCAAGAACAACAACAGAAGACTGAATATGGGTGAAAGGTGGTTAGATTAGAACGGAGTTGATGAAGTGAAGAGACACGTTATTTTGGTGGTTTTGAAAACTACCAGCAGCCTTGAGGTTGCAGCAATGGGGTAGCTGTGGATAAGGCTGGCTGATACAGCAAGTCGATTATTCTGGGCACTCACAATCTCCATGAGATAAAATAATCCTTATGCTTCAAGTGTTTGGCAATAGGTTTTTCCTCACCTTTCCACAGTTCTTTCCCCCAGCTTGTCCGAACACGTTCCTTCCTGCCAAACCATTTGCCGCTGCCCAGGAATATGGTCCATGTTCTATCTGGACCTCGGCCGGTCTCCCATCCACAGCTGGTAGTGCGTGTGTGAAGCTCCGCTCACAGAGGCTTTCCCTTCACCAGTGTTCTCTGGCGCCGTCTGGTCTTTACTAGATGTGGTCCATTTTCTACTAGCTGCGCCATATCACCCAACCCATTAGTAAACCAGCCTGGGTCCTCCATTGTCGTTCAGTCATAGGAAATACCCAGCAGACCTCAGGTGAGTATTTCTCGGCTACCTGGTCATGTAATTTACATGTGCCCTCTGGATCTGCCTGATACACCATTACATCATACCATCAATTGCAGCTTTGCCCATCCAATCTTCCATAACTTGGGCATCTGGTCATTCCCAGGTGATGACAGGCAATGGGGTAGTGAGAGGTCATGAACACAACGGTCGGCAGAGGGTCTGACGTCAGCTGGTTGCGATCTCCACAGCAATGTCATACCAAGCATAGAACGAGCTCAGCCCCGGCATGAAATAGCAAAGGGAGGCTTCTTGCCTGCCCTGGGAAGCCAGGCGGTGAGCGCCAAAAGCTGACCCTAGGTATTGGTCTAGAGGAGGGAGTAGGGGGGCAATCTTGAGAACAGGACCACAGGACCGGGTAACCATCCAAGGCAGGGGTGCTGACGCCCTCCCCCTCCCCCACCACCCCTTGCCGGCCTGTTCTAAAAGGAATTAGTTATACCTGAAATTGTAGTTCTGGGTAAAAGCCCCGTGGGGGCACGTGAGGGGCCACAGTTTTATGTGGGAGACCAAAGGTTAGGATGCACCACTTCAACTAATCATCCTCAGGATATTGCTGATCAGCAACGCCTGTGGCTCACAGCCTCCCCACCCCCGCCCTGCCTCCCCCATGCCTGCTTCTCTGCCTGCTGGTCTGCCTGTGCCTGGTTCCCAGCTTCAGCATTAAATGTGAAGTTACATCCGGCCTCCCTGGTGGCACAACAGGTTAAGTGTCTGCACTATGAGGCTCTACATAGCCACTGCAGCATGAGTTCGCTCCCTGGCCAGGGAACTTCCCACATGGCGCAGCAGACCTCTCCTGCCTCATCTGCTGCTCCCCTCAGCAGTGTACTTCAGTCGATCTACCTGTTTTGCTCCCCACTCTGTCTCTGGTGAATCCTCTCACCACCCTACACCTCTAGCCTACACCCCAGTTCTTGTATGCATAAATCAATAAATCTTTCCCCAAAATGTGAAGTCACATCTGCCCAAGGCTCTAAGAGTCCCTTATCTTTTTCCCCGAATCAACAATGGACCCGCTCTGTTCTGGGTTGCCCCCTACAACTTCCCAGAGGCCCCACTTCTCAGTCCTATCACATTGGAGTACGGGTTTATATGAGTTTGGTGGGAGGAATACAATAGTCAGTCTACAGCAGAGGATGAACAAGATAGGAAAGAAATGGTGAAGAAGTGAGAAAATTTAGACTCAAAACCAACTAGTGGATTTTATAATAGTCCCATGAGGAGGTCCTGAAAATGGAAATGAACTAGGGCCCTGGAGGGAGAAAGAGAGAAAGAGAGAGAGAGAGAGAGAGAGAGAGAGATTCTTGCTGTCATTACCTCCCTCCTCCCTGAGCTAAATGCTGGGTACCCCACCAAGACCCCTTGTGACTTTGAGGCCATCTCTCAACCCCACTCTCCTCTTTCTGTAGGAATAACATGAAGAAACTAATAGGTGCTGCCTACTATGCACCTTGTGGTATTGTGGCAAAGATCACCGCCTGGACCATCCCCAACATCCACATTTAACTTACTGGAACTCAACTGTAAGCATTTGTCCAAAGAAGCCCAGAGAAGAAACAGCAGTTCAGCAGTAGGTGCAATTCCATCTTCAGTAACTGGGAGCTCTCCCTTGGTGAGAAGGGAGGTGTGAATCTGCCGTTCCCATATTTAGTCCTGGTCCCCCCACCTCCCAGAGTGTGAGCATCTCACAGACGAGAAGTCACTCGTGCTTGAAACTGGCTTTAGCACTGTGCATCAAGCACAGCACATATCCAGAGAGTGTTCAACAAACGTTTGTTTATGTGATTATGTTATTATTATTCTCTTCGCCTCTGTTCGTCCTGCTAACAAGTTGCCATCTCTGTCACCAACTGATTTGTCAAATTCTGTGTTTCAGAGACAGCCGTCCTATATGGGGACTTGGCCATCTTGGTCTTCAGAGCGGTCACTGCTCTCTCCTAACTTCCTTTCTTCCTGGCCACTTGGAAGCAGATACTCCTTTAGTAGAAGTGACTACTTAAATCAGAATCTGTCCCCCAGTTCTTGCCAAATCCCCTTGCACACACACCCCTAGAATCAATGTCCCGCTCCACAAATTCAACTCTAGGTATATCTGATCCCAACCGTCTTGCTCTATGAGCCCCAGAAAGAAAGATGGTAAAGGACCTTACCTTTTAAGTCCTGTCTCTGGTCTTGACCTGGGACTAATGTCTTCCTACAACTATTTGCAGGGACATCTCCCTGGCCATCCTTGGGAATGACAGTCTCACCTGCAGATGTGACCAGGTCCCAGCACCCTGGCAATCACCGAGCTGCTGTTTTACTTAGGATCAGCTGACTCTGTGTGTCAGATATCAGTGGCCCTGCCGGGATTGTAAGGTACAGTCCCAAGCTGATCCCGACTCTCTCAGCCTTTCCTCCTACGCTGGGTGAGGAGGAAATCAAGCCAACACATCACTCACATGTGACGCAGTGTCCACCTCCTGGGAGCAAATGCGTGGACAAGAAAACACACCTTTTCCTAAAACAAAAATTAATGTTCATACATGGAGAAATTTAAGCTAACACTGAGGAAAAAACACTATGCACAATTTCCAGGTACACAAAATGTACATGTCCAATGTAAATTACCAAATGGATTGCTTAATATTGCCATCAACAAGGACCTGCCTTTGGAGAATTCCACTGCCAACTGGACCCTTGCCAAGAACAATGAATGTGGTTTGGTCTTATAGCCATAAAATTAAAAGACCCACCAAAGTCCTCTCTCTCAGGAGAGAGAGAAAGAGAGAGAGAGAGAGAGAGAGAGAGAGAGAGAGAGAGAGAGAGAGAGAGAGAGAGAGAGAGCGAGACCTATGACCTAAAGACAAAAGTAGGCCAAGTCACAAAGCTGAAAGGTAGAGCTCCACAAACACTACCTAGTGCAGCACGTGGAACAAAACAAACCTACTGATGAATTACGGTATTTTTTAATCATTGTAACCATTGTTATCACCTCTCAGCATGCCATGCTACCAGCCTATGTACCAACAACCAAACAAAATTCTTGTTCTCTTTTGATTTTCAGAGTCAAATGCCAAAACCCGACAACAACAAAACCCAAGTCACTGTTACTGACCAACGTGTGCAGGGGGATGGTCCTCTGAGATGCTCTGAGTACATCTTGTGTTGCCTCAAAGTTCAAGTTATAAGCACAAGAGTGTTTTGCAAGCCAGGTCACGTTTGCCAAGTGTCCCTGGTGGAAAAGTTAGCACTTTCATCGATGGGCCAGTTTACACTTGATGCCCAGGAGAAGGTGGGAGCATCTCCAATGCCAAGAATCTGTGGATGTTTGCATGAAAGAGAAAAACAATACAGGGAAAGCAAACCAAGCCCCCTTTCATAAGATTTTATGACTCCTCCACGAAAATCTTACAAGTTAATTTCAATGAGCTTTTCATATTCATATAGAATATCTTCATATTCCATTATAGAATATTCCATTGAATATTGAAGGGGTTGAGACAATTTCAACTATGCACATTTAAGTCTTTGTTGGAAAAACAGAATCTCCAAATGTTAGAGTTGACAAACATACAGAAAAAAATCGAACAGTCTTCCCCACACCCCCACCTTAGGGCCTGGCGGCTGCTGGGAAAACAAATTGGTGCAGAGAAAGTGAATGGAGGCCAGACACAGAGTTGTCAGACACAAAGTCAAGCACCTCCACTTACAGGCTCTGCGATTCTGATTGAGTTATTTCTCTTGGAATTTCATTTTATCAGCCGTAAAATGGAAACAGTAATACCTGCCTTGGGACTGCAGTGAGGTGTATCTAAGGACAGCTCTTTATATTCTTCTAGGGGCTATACCACATTACATGGAGTCATGCTGATGCGACATGAATGTGTGATATGAATGCAGAGACCCTCAAAATCCTCTTTCCAGCACCTGACCTTTGTGAGGATCACAGTTCTCATCTATAAAACAGATTACGGACAACATGCACCTCCTGTGGTTTCTGCAATGACCCATGAGATACCTATTAAGCATTGAGCATGGTGTCTGATACACAGAAGCATCTAACAAGTATTAATTATCATTAGACACTGGATGATGAAATTTATATTTCTTCAACAAATATTTAATGAGACTTCTCTTGTGCTGGGAGTGAAGGTGAGGAAAGAACCTGCTTCTGTAGGGACTCACCATACAGTGGGGAATATCTTACTTCATATGTCCACCTCCAAAGTGATCAGAGGCTTCTAGTTGCCCAGAAAATGAAGTTCAAGTTCTTTATTTGGCATTCAAAACACTCTGCTATATGACCCTACCCTGTCACCCATTGAACTTTCCTATACAATTTATGTTTCCAATCAAACTAAATTTCCTATGTCTGTGTCATTACTCATTGCACTAGACAGGGTACTCCAGAGAAACAAAAATAATAGGAGGAGATTTATTACAGGGATTGGCTCATGCAATTATAGAGGACAAGAAGTCCCATAAGCTTCTATCTGCAAGCTGAAGAACAGGGAAAGCCAGTGGTGTAATTAAATCTGATTCCAAAGACCTGAGAAGCAGGAACACCATTGTCTGGGGGCTAGACAGGTTATGTCCCAGCTCAAGTAAAGGGCAGATTCTCCCACCACCATTCTACTCCATTCAGGACCTCAGTGAACTGGAATAAACCTACTCCCACTGGTGAAACAGATCTTCCATACTCAATTTAAAGACTGAAATTCCAACCTCTATAGAAGCACCCTCAGACACACCCAGAAATAATGTTTTATCAGCTACAGGTCAAGGTGTCACATAAAATTAACTACCACACTCATGCTGGATTCTCTACTCGGACGCCCCACAATTCCTACCTGACCCAGCCAACATGCACTTTATGGAGGACATGCAGTCTTTTGCTTTGATCTGCGTCCCTTCAAGGACCAACTCCTTCTCTACACTTCGATATAGCTGCAGATGCCACTGCTTGGCCACAAAATGGGAACGAGGGTAGCAAGTTTTGAGACAAGAGAATTCAGTATACTCTGTCTTTAGGGATGAGTTCAAGGGTAGACATGTGACCCAATCCAGTCTAATGAGAATCACACCTGGGGATTAGTGCAAAACTATTCTGAGAAAGAATTTCCTTTTACATCGGAGTTATGAAGATAGCTGATAAACTAAAGGCTGAATCAAGAGCTACCACCTTAGCAACAAAAGTAACCAACTCAGAAGAAAGAAAAGAGATGGGGAAAACCTCACTACTAAAGGTGCCCTTGGCCACATGGATGGACACCATTAGGGAAGCCAACCCCTTTCCTATTACTATTACTACTCCTCCTATTGCTATTACTGAAACAGAAAAAAGTCAGGGCTTTGAGGTTGACCTGGGTCCTCAATTGTGTGCTTACAACAGCAGGACACACCCACCAAAAGCCAAACACATGAAGAAAAACATTAACAGTATTTACGGATACAGGGGCAGACAGAAAACGTATAGGCTGGCACACTGCCAGATGCCGTCTGTCCTCCCCCAGACTAAATCTGCTGAGCAGAGACTGAGGTCCAAGCCGAAGCCACAGAGGGTAAGCTGGGGTTTCTCTACAGACACCCACCTCACCAGTGGTCTAACTGTAACCAAAGCCACAGCAGCTTTTTTACTGTCAAAAGTCTCAACAATTCTCCTTTCTCCTACCAGTCCCTCCCCACCCACTCAGGGGGTAGAGTCTGAAAAGCTCCACATTCTGCCAGCAAGTTGGCTAGAGCAGGACCACTGTTGCTCCTGTTCCTCTTACACTATTACTCTTCAGTTTCTATCACTTGCAATCAAGAATTTCCTGCTGACCAAGACTACAGCTCATTTATATTTGCGGCTACTATGAAACATTGCGATGAATTTTTGCTCACTGTAGGTGTTCAGTAAGCGTTATATTAATCTATAACTCATGTAACAGAATGTAATGGATTCTAAACAGCATTCAACCTCACTAACATTCAACCTGGTTCATTAAGGCAGAGGAAATGTGTCTGAGCCAAATGATCCATTTGTAAAGACCATCCAGCCACTCCATTTCTCTGGAGCCACAAATGAATCTGTACTTTGCATAATAACCTACCCAGAAAGGAAAAATGTGCTTTTCTGAGTGTTTTTAATCCCCATTTTAGAAGTGAGAAGAAGGACTGAAGAGAGGAATTGGCTTCCTACCATCTCAGAGGAAGTGGGCAGCACTCTGCTGTGGAATCTTCAGGATCCCAAACTGTGATTCCAAAGTGCTGTGGTCCTCTGCCGCACTGAGAGTCAGAAGAGTGGGAATCACCAGCTAGAGCTGGCAGACAGCTGCGGGCACCATCTCAGCAACCAGCACCTCATTAATTGCCAAATTAGAGACAGGTTTTACTGTTACCATCAACACACATTTTAGTGATTTCTCTGTCCACCAGAAATATTAAACTGACTCAGAAACCTCGAGAAGCTTCATCTGACTGGCTCCCTCTGTTAGCTATGAGAGTTCTCTGTCTTAGGGGAAAATAAATTTCCCAGTAGACATCCCAATGGGGAAAATGTGAAGCATGAGTTACTGGCGCTTGTGTTATGATTAATTTCCCACTCATTATTCATAAGCTTTCCTCATTCATAATAAAATGGAACTTTTCTGCTCCTTGAGGAGGGACTATTACTTGGATACTGTTATAGATTTTCTAAGTTTCATTAGTTTTATAATCTAATTGACATTGACAATATTCTAAGTTACAGTGAGAACTTCTCAATAGGTGAAGGGAATTTGATAACTGGGTACGCATAAGAAAATGTACAAATGAATATAAAACTTAACCCTATAAATCTGAAATGGTTTCAGAAATTCTTGCCTCAGGTTGTAGGGAGCATTAAAGAATAACTGCCTCTTTTATGTGACATTATGCCTCATCATTGTCCTAACTAAATGCCAAAGGACAGACCTGCATAGAAAATGCCAACCCAATAGATATGGCTAAAATTAAGGTTTTTTACCCACTGAGAAGGTTATCTGGAGCTACTGCACAGAAGTTTTTATTATAAGAACTTAATTTAATCTTCTTGACTTAACCTAGCTAGATCAAATGTGACTGCTTTGCAATTTTAAAAAAACGAAAGACATCTGATGACTTAAAAAAATTCTTAGACTGTGCACAATTGAAAATATGATGTTGAAATTGAAAGTTAGCCAATACAGGAAAAGGCTTTCTCCCTGGGGGAATAAGTGTTTTATCACTAGTTACTGACAAGGTTGCTTATATGATACCGGTCTTTCCCCAAAGACTTTAAAGAGAAATGCAAAGAAGAAAGGGATATTAGGAAATGGGAATTTACATGTGTCGAGATGCTTCTTCGTGCCAACCATTGCATGTGATGCTTATCACATGTGAGCGGCTATCATCCTCCCTAAAACTCTTGAGAGAGATTTCCTCCTGCACACAGAGGGCACTTGAGCCCCAAAGGAATCAAATAAAGTGCCTACGATCACCCCACTAGTAACTCATTAGTAAACGGCAGTGTTGACTTATAAAAACCCCAGTGTTGTGATTAAAAAAACACAAAGCTCCAGAGCTCATTCTTTTCCTGTTCCACTGAGGTTCTCATAAATGTCATTCAAGTTCAACCTTTATAACTTTTGCTTTTCTGCTCATGAGCTACTGCTTCAAAATCAGCTTTGAAAAATAAAAATGGTGTCCATTGCCTCCTCTGTCTTGTGCTTTTTTAGTAAAATATGCTCACACATAGGCTGGAGCTTTAAAATCTGCGGCGCTTTTGTTTGCTTCTCCTTTCGCTCCCCACTATAACTCTGAGTTAAATAAAGCCTCTCTTAAATGGTAGCTGGACAATATTTTACATAGTCAAATTCCACGAAACATGAAGTAAAACCCCAGTTTTAGCAAAGAGGAAAATGCTGCACCCCACACAGAAAAAGACGGAAGTTTGAAAGGGCTGGGATACCCAGATTAGCAGGATTGTTCTTTTAATTATGAAGAAGCAGTAGAGAGCACTGTTTCTCCACCTTGGGTGAACATCCAAATCAACTGGAAGCTTTAAATACCCCCAATATCTTGCTCCCACCTTCTAGAAATTTTGATTCCATATGTGACTTGGGCACTGGAGTATTTTAAAGTCCCTCACGTAATTCTAACATATAGCCAAAGCTGAGAACCACTGCAAGAAAAGAAGTTGAAAATGATAGCAAAAATAATTGGACCCCAAATAATTGGTTCCCCAAAGGAACCTGACATTCAAAGCCACCTGGATGTGGATGTGAGATCTGGCATCCCCAGACCTGGTCCTTCAAGCTTCCTATGCAATCCTTCAAGCTCTTCCAGTGACCACATCTTCTCACCATATTCAGGTGCTCCAACAGAGGATCCCAAGGCCCAGTGGTTGTTGGGGCAACAAGTTGGAAAGGAAGAGACAGGAATGTCCATGACCTCATGGAGCAGAACTAGAACACCAAGTCACGCTGCCCTGTGACATACATAAAAACCTTTTTTAAATTTTGTCTCTGAGACTCAGGGGTTGTTTGTTACAGCAGCTAGTCTTCCCTGACTGCTACAGGATAAGCCATGTGATGGTATTATTTTTATTTAAGTGAATCTTCAACTTTAAAAGGTTTTAAAACTTAAAACATTTTTAAAGACATTTCGAGTTCTTAAATTTATTTAGCAAGGCGTCATTTACGTTAACCTCTCATGGAGATTTGATATACTGGCTAATTTTTTTCTATTACATGAAAATAAAATCCAAACCATTTATTAAAGTTTCACTTTACAGTGGCCTTGTATGCTGGGCTTGAGCTACAGGGCGAGGCCAGCTGCTTCCCTGTGCCGGCCGTGCGGTTGGCCCTTTCTTCAGCCAACACCCTGGATGTCAAAGTGAGAGTTCACGTCAGGATATGCACACAGAGGCTCTCTGTCATCCAGCTTAAGTAGGGTCCGAGGGCCCAGCTAAAAGGGATGGATTAAGCAGAAACTCCAGAGCTGCTCCGGTTTAAGAGGCAGCAGAAGCCTCTTGGTGAGAGACAGGATAACTATGGCCACAGGCCTCAGCTGCTGCTCTGACCTCAGCCCTGTGCTGTCGTGGTCCCTGAGAACTCTGAGGACCCACCACACAAGAACCATAGCCCTCCCTGCCACCTCACAGCCTGTGGACAGCAGGGCCAGCTATGCCACATCCTTCAACATTCCCCAGACCTGTGGGCTCTGGCATGACCGAATTCAACCAGGACATTTAGGCGTCGGCCCCCGGAGCATCATCTCTCTAGACAGCACAGAAAAACTTCTAAATCCAAGACTAGTGTCCTGAAAACATGCCAAAAGAATAAGAACTCTCAGAAGAGAGTCTCCCCAGAACACCCAGAGCACAGAGTATGCACTAAATGGATATTCACCAAACAGAGTCACAGGACTACTCATCCCCAGGGGAAAGCTTGAATTTCACCTCACAATGAGCCACTCCTGGTGGAGAATTGTTTAAGAATTCCATGAAAATACATCCAAAAATGTCAGTAAGGATGCAAGTGATAACTGAGTTTTCCTTTCTACAAAGGAAATACAAAGCTGTGTTCAAAACCCCCCTGTAAAAATCAGATGATGCTAAGTATGATAGAATTAAGATAAAGTCAGCATTTGTAAGGAGTGAGCTACTACTGAAATTCAGCTGCATCTACACATATACACACACACACCCCACACACAACACCCACAACACCACCACACCACACAAACACACTACTACACCACATGCCCCATGCACACCCCACACTACCGCACCATACACCACTCATATACACAACACAACAAACCACACACCACCCACATGCACACTACCATGCCTTCCCCCCCCCCCCACACACACACCCTACACCACTGTGGTGTTTCACTAAATCAGTTAAATCTGGCAGTATTTGCTGGTGATGTTTGGAACTGTTTAATGTTGAAAATCAGGCCACCTATGGGGGTGGGGAGAGAGCGAGTGAGCGCATGAGCGCATGAGCACTTAGTATGGAATATATTTAACATAAACTGGTGTCCTGCATGGCAAAACACTAAGTAATTCCTCCAGCCCCAGACATCTTTTCTACACAGGTTGCCTGCGCTCCTCCACTGTTATTTATGGAAAGATGGGGGGAGGGGATGATGAACTCTTACCATGGCAACCCTTGCAGAACATGTTACACCTAATACTATCTGTCATTGCTTAGATAGAGAGCACTTATCACCAAGAAGAAAATGCATTTGCCTTGATTATATGAGTATTTAACATCCATCAGGGAAAACATACAAAGCAATTAAAAGAGCCCTCACTTTTGTCCCCTAACGTGTTACAACAAAGGTCTGAGGCTTCCTTCTTTTTAATAAAATCTTCATGTCTTTCATGGAAGACTTGACAAATTAGTATAAATGACCTTTAGTCTCTTAATGTAATGACCAGGTTCTACCACTGTGCCAAGATTGAAGATGCTAATGTTGTTTAAGATTTATTTCCAGCTTTTTTCAGCCAAAATGAAAAAAATTCCTCCCCCATTAGAAATGCTGTTTTCTTCAGGTATTTACCCCCAGGAAGCCATGTACTTACTTCTAAACACTAGCCCAACTTGTTTAGCCACACTCTCTCATTGCCCACCCCTAGGCCCCTAGTCTAAAGGCTAGGGAGATTTCCAGAAAGTAACAAACACCTTTATTCTCACTCCTGCTTTTGCTTTTAATTACCTTTTCTGGATTCTGACTTCCCCTGATTTTGAGAAGCCTAGTAGAACTGTCTTTGATATGCAAATACTGACTATAAGAAGAATGGGCACACTGGAGCACTGCACCAATGCTATGGTGTGAGGTGGGAATAGCACTGCATCAGTGTCGTAGTGTAAGGTACAGGGTAGCACAATGTTATGGTAGGGGAGTAGCACTAAATCAATTCTGTGGTGTGAGGTAGGGGATTGTACTGCATCAATGCTGTGGTATAAGATAAAGGGTAACACTGTGTCAGTGTTACAGTATGAGGTAGGGGAGTGGCACTAAATCAAAGCTATGGTATAAGGTGAGGGAACAGCACTGCATCAATGCTGTTGTATGAAACAGGCAAGAAGACAGGCTTTCATTTCTGGGCATCACTTCATAATGGAATATGTGGGATTGTTTTCCAAAAATTCTTAGATTCAAAGACCAGTTCTAATAGAAGGTTATATTTGCAGGTATTAGCTTTGCAGATGTGCTCAGTAACAGATCTCTATTCTTTGAATTGAAAAGTTCATTGTTTCATTCCAAAACCAATTTCAAATGACCATGTGCAAGGAACTATGCTTGGAGGAAGAATACCTGTTAATTTTTGCAATCTCAGTTTAGACTTTAATTCCTCTAGAAAACATTCTCTAACTTTTGTAACTGGATCAGGTATCCTCCTCTGTGTTTCCCTGGCACCCCAAGTTTAATCATAAGGTAACACCAACTGTTTTGTAATTAACTTCTTAACTCTTTATTTATAATAGTCAGGATAGGCTAAGCAAGCATTCAGGAGTAAATATAACCCCAAATTTCAGTAACTTTAAAGGATATCTCCCTAACTTGAGTCACCATCCAGTGTGGAAAGATGGCCCTGTAACAATGTTCTTATCTAAGCACTGCTGTTTCTCTCAGCTCTTCTATATAGAAACCTTTGCTTCCAGCTAAACACATAGGAGACACAGAGAAGGGAAGGAAAGAGAAATCAAGAGCATGGAGAAGGCACATTCACTCTTAACTATCTCAACAGAGTCAAGAATTGGCAAGACTGAGAGATACTGACCCTATCAGTATCACTAAATTGGGAGAGGGAAATGTGGAGGAGCACATGGATATTTAGTGAGAAATATCATACTCTGCCTCTATCTGCAAAATTAAAATGTAAACTCTTTGAGAACAAGTATTTTTTAAATGAAAATGTTACGCCACCTTTGTACCTAGTAGGAAGTAGCTGACAGACACAAAAAAATCCAGGAATGCTGTTTTATAAACTCTAATTATTGGAAAAACTATTAAAAAAGAGTTAGGCATATTAACTTGACACAAGAGCAATACCAAAAGATCCTTTTTGTTGTTAATATACCAGCAATAAATAAATATAACATGCAAGCATTATAAAAGACAAACAGAAAGTAGCAAAAACTGTAAGGTCTATGGGAGTGTAAAATGGTTACTTAGCTTTGGAAAACTATTTGACAATTTCTTATAAAGTTACACATCTACTTATGATTTAGCAATTCCACTCCAGTATTTAGCCCAGAGAAAGAAAGGCATGTACCCACAAAGGGAATTGCTTTGTTCTCTTAGGAATTCTTTGCAGATTGGGTCATAGTAGGCAAAAACTGGAAATAAGCCACATGTCTACAAATGCATTGTAGAATATCACAGAATATTACACACAATAAAATCAAATAAAATGCAACTCAGGCAGTAATGCAAAAGAGCCCCAAAGCATCATGCTGAAAATGAGCCAGGCATAAAAGAGCACAGGCCATATAACCTGATTTCTAGGAAGGCCACAATAGGCAAAACTAATGATAGAAATCACAATGCACTTATCTTGTTAGTAAGTACAGATTTGATAGGGAAGGGTCAAGAAAAACTGGGGTAGTAGAAATGATCTGTATCTTCTTGGGGATCAATAAGGTTTTTGACAACTATCAAAAATTCTCCAATTGAACACTTAAGTTCAATAAGGTTCATTTTATTAAAATAATGCTTCATATGACAGCAAAGAAAGAATCCTGTAAGTGTCTAGGAGTAAATTTTCAGAGAGGTATAACACTGTCCAAAAAATTTATCAAAGTTTATTTTAAAATGTTAATGAAGATATATTCTTGAAGAAATCTGAAAATCTCATAAAAGTAAAAATTTTCAGGGGCCTCCTCGGTGGCGCAAGGGGTTAAGTCTTCAGCACTGTGAAGTTATCCAGAGCCACTACAGCAGGAGTTCGATTCCCCGGCCAGGGAGCTTCCCACATGGCACAGCAGACCTCTCCTGTCTCCCTGCTGCTCTCCTCAGCAGTGTATCTCAGTAGATTCGCCTGTTCTGCTCCCCGCTCTGTCTCTGGTGAATCCTCGCACTCCCCTTTCCCCACACCTCTGGCCTATATCCCAGCTCGTGTATGCATAAATAAATCTTAAAAAAAAAAGTAAAAATTTTCAATAGATAAATCTACCTATTTGTGCACTTGCATTCAAAATCTCAATACCTAGGCCTCCCCGGTGGCGCAGCGGTTAAGTGCTGCGCTGTGGAGCTGTAGGCAGCGGCGACGCGAGTTCGACGCCCAGCCGGGGAGAATCCCACATGGTGCGGCAGACCTCTCCTGCCTCGCCCGCTGCTCCCCTCAGCAGTGTATTTCTGATCTGCCTGTTCTGCTACCTGCTCTGTCTCTGGTGAACCCTCTCGCCGCCCCGCTCCTCTGGCCTGTACCCCAGCTTGTATGTATAAAATAAAAAAAAATAAATCTTAAAAAAAAAAAATCTCAATACCTATTGAGCGTGTGATCACTGTGATAGCTGATCATAGAATTTACATAGATCATGGAGACTAGCCTAAACTTTAGAACCTTGGAGGATAATCATGGTATAGGATGAGTAGAAAGATTTCATTTATCAGATAGCAAGACATACTATATACATACAGTATTTAGAACAATGAATACTGGAACAAATACAAAAATATCAATGAAAAAATTTCCTTAAAATCATAACTCATACTCAAATCAAAATCATAACTTAATTATCTGTATCCTGTATAATCAGCCTTCCCCTCACCAATGAATAATTTGCATTTATATGCAAATGTGTTTTATTCTTCTATCCTTAAAATAATTCTTTAGCTCCATTCATTCCTATTGTTGGAACCACTTTATTGAGGTATTATTCACATAAGAAAGGCCGTACATATTTAATGTATACAACTTAATGAGTTTGGAGATAAGTATACACAATCTTGGCCATAAACATATCCATCACCCCTAAAAGTTTCTTCCCACCCTCTTTATTATTTTTTGAGATCACAACACTTAATATAAAATCCACTCCTGGGCTTCCCTGGTGGAGTAGCGGTTAAGCGCTGTGCTGTGGAGCTGTTGGCAGCAACAACGCAAGTTCGACGCCTTGCTGTGGAGATTCCCACATGGCGCAGCAGACCTCTCCCGCCTCGCCCACTGCTCCCCTCAGCAGTGTATTTACGTTGATCTGCCTGTTCTGCTCCCCACTCTGTCTCTGGTGAACCCTCTCACCACCCCATGCCTCTGGCCTGTACCCCAGCATTGTATGCATAAATAAATAAATCTTAAAAAAAAATCCACTCCTAAATGCTTGTTTATTTCTTTTCTCTCTCATCCTACCAGGAGATAAACACTGAGGCAGTGACTCTTAATCCTTAATTAACATTTTTTTCTAAAGCACACTGGAAACAGTGTGGCTGGATTATAGTGAAAGAGCAATCAATTTTTTTTACATGAGGGCCTCCCTGGTGGCGCAGCGGTTGGGCGCTGCGCTGTGGAGCTGTTGGCAGCAGCAATGTGAGTTCGACGCCCAGCCAGGGAGAATCCCACATGGCGCAGCAGACCTCTCCTGCCTCGCCACCTGCTCCCCTCAGCAGTGTATTTCTGATCTGCCTGTTCTGCTCCCCACTCTGCCTCCAGTGAACCCTCTCACCACCCCACACCTCTGGCCGGTACCCCAGCTTGTATGTATAAATAAATCTTTAAAAAAAATTTTTTTTACATGAACAAGTCAATTCTCACCATCACCTCACTTCATCAGTACAGTCACTTTTACCCCATTTCCCTGGGAGAGTAACCAAGTCACAGAGATGTTTCAGTGTGGGAGACTGACAATTCAGCAAACATTTCAGTAGTGGGGCTGGTCTTCAAACCCTGCTGATCTGACCTGAGTCCAGGAACACAGGCACTAAATAACCTGCTTTCATGCAATATCTCTAGAACTGCTATCATCCTCTTGTAATCCTCACTGCAGCTCTAAGGTAGTTTATTTCACAGATGCATAAACTGAGACAGAGTTCAACTAACGTGCCTATTCCCACAGAGTTAGAAGGCAATAGAGCCAGGTTTGATTGAGAGATTTTCTTGCTAAGACTTCTGCTCCTAACTACTGTGGATCTCCTTTGTAAGAATCCTACTGCATGAAATCACCTTCAGAAATTATGAATCTCTTCTCCGTTGCTTTAAAAAACACCTCACAAAGTTTCCATCAGGGCTGACTTTTTCCCAAGTGCTGCAAGTATCATTTTATTGAGTGAAAACGCCCAACCACATCAGATTGCAGGACCGACCACCCGCTGCTTAATCACTTAATGCTAATGAAGCCTGGACTGCTGACCCAAATCCCATGGCCGCCCCTCTCCGTGTGGTGAGCTCTTAATCAATTGAATGCTCAATTCAGTTTAATCCAATGTTTTTCCTGACTTGAACTATTTCCCAACTGAGCTCACCCAGATACCACAAGGACTGCCATCCGCCCAGGCTCATGGAGTTCAGTCCAGATGTTAACAGGCTAGTTTCTGTGTGCATGGTCCTTGCAGTAAAGTCACTTGGTATCTACAGTGGCCATGAAGACTTGGAGACAGCAGGTGTTGCCACAATTCAGTCTGTGGAGCCCAGGGTCTGTGCAAACAGTGACCTGAAGGAGTTGTCAGGGAAATGGAAGACGGGGTCGTGTTCCCCAATGCTGACCCACAAAGGGAGACTTTGACTAGTATCTGCTACTCTCAGCTGCTACTAAAGGTATTAGACACAAAAACATGTACACGTCCATGCACACTTCCTGCAGATTCATAACTGGATCCACAGTCTGCATTTGCCCTTGGGTTGCTAATGAGTCATTGTTGGGTCTTGTATTATCACTGACCTGCTTGGAATCTAAATTGCTTGAGCCCTAAAAGGAAACCTGTGTTGATGAATCCTCGAGGCAGTTGCTCAGGGGGTCAAGGATGGGCTGGCCAAGCATGACAGCCTTTGTCTGAAACCCCACGAGTGCACCTCACGTCACCTCACCTCTTACACGATCATCTGCTAGTCCTTGGCTACTTCTCTTCCACAATGCTAGCTGATTCTCTAAATCTTGTTGCCCCACCTGCACATTGACAAAGGCAGTCACATTTCTGATCTGAGAACCCTAAAGGGCTAATGCTGAGGAAGGAGCCTTCAATCTGAGCCGAATTTGAGAAAGAATTGTCAGCCAGGCATGCATTTACCTCAAGGCTCAAGTGAAGGAAATCATGCTTCCAAATGCTCTCATTCTTTGTTGGTGGGGTTTAGTCCTTCCAAAGGGGAGTGAGCTCTTAGTTAGTGCCTACAGTTTGCCAAACATTATGCTATGTGGTTTATCTATTCTCTTGAGGCAATAAGATAGGGCGAATAAGAAAACATAGATGAGCTAATGCAATAACTTTCTAGGGCAACTCTTGAATGCAATGATTAGTGCCCAGAAGGATATGGCAAACTCTGGTTAACCCACCACCACACCCACAGGCCCTCCCTCCAAACGACACCTCCAGGTCTCAAAAAGGGTAGGCAAATCTTTCCGAGACAATCCAGCAGAGCTTGCACTAGAACTGCAGTTTGTCTACCTGCAAAACACATGCTTTATTTTGCTTTTTTGTTTTGTTTTCTATCAAAGCATCCTACCACTTGGTGGAACTATTCCTTTGGGAATTGCTTGCTAAGGTATTCGTTTTCAAATGGCATGCATTAATCACAACACTCAATGCCATGCCCCAGGCCCAACCTAAGGGAACAAGCTCACTCCCTTATCTGAATATTTCTCACTTCTCATTTACCCTTCATCTCTCCTGTGCCATCAGTATCCTCTTCCCAACCCCATACCATCAAAAAAATCTTTACCATAGCTTTAAACTACATGCCCTACAGCTGTAGTTTTACAGCATTACAGCTGAGGAGGATAGAGTGCTCTACCCTCTCTTTGGTTAGTATCGCTACTGGGAAGGATTTCAACATCCATCCTCTGTCAGCACAATTGAGGGAGATCTGTGTGTCCCATCTTCAATGCATCCTTAGATGCAGCTAAGAAATGGATATTTCCATATTTATAGTGACCATGCTAAGAAAACAACCTGAGTGTCCACAGAAAGACAACCAGATAAAGATGTGAGCTAGGGAAAAGTAAAAATAAATACACACACAATGGAACAAAGTACTAATAGGCTATAAAAATGATGAAATTTTGCCATGGCTGACAACATGGAATGACCTTGAGGGGATTATACTAAATGAAATAAGTCAGATGAAGAAAGAAAAGTGCCAGATGATTTCACTCATGTGCTGAAATAAAGAAGCAAAACAAATAAACAAACAAAACAAAACTCTTGGATACAGAGAACTTATTTGTTGAAAAAGGACTTGAGCTATGGGCAAAATGGGTAAAAAGGGCTCACTTGCATGGTAGTGGATGGAAACTAGATTTTTGGTAGTAATAATGATTTACATTTGAGTTCTAATGTACACCTGAAACTTAAATAATATCATAAATCAATGTTACTGCAAAAAACAATTTATTTTTTAAAAATCTCATAAAAATACAGGAAAATAATTAAATAAGAATGAAAGACTGATTTGTCAACATAGCAGTTTGCCTACATATAGTGCTAATCACAAAGTTGATAGCCTATTCTCACAAGCTATACCTGTTCTCATGAGTTTTCAGTTTCCTAGATGAGGTAAAACATGAGAAAAACTTACAATTCAAGAGACTGTGTCATGAAACAGAACCAAACAAACACATTTGAATGACCAGAGGAGAGTGATCGCGGATCATGTTAAGCTTGTCAGTGAGACCTTCATGAAGGAATGGTAATAAAAGAAATAAAATGACACTAACCTTTTCTGGACATAGAACATACCAGCACTTTTTTTTTTTTAAGATTTATTTATTTATGCATACAAGCTGGGGTATAGGCCAGAGGTGTGGGGTGGTGAGAGGATTCACCAGAGACAGAGTGGGGAGCAGAACAGGCAGGTTGACTGAAATACACTGCTGAGCAGCAGGCGAGGCAGGAGAGGTCTGCTGCACCGTGTGGGAAGCTTCTTGGGCGGGGATTGAACTTGTGCTGCAGTGGCGGCGGATAGCTTCATAGTGCTGCATTAAACCCACTACACCACCAGGGAGGCCCTTCTCTTCTTTTTTGTTCTTTATTGAGGTAACATGGCTTAACAACACCACACTTGACTCAGAGGAGTAGGTTCTCCTCTTCAGATGGATGTTCCCACACCACCCCCACCATTCAAGCCCCCATAGTCCTTTACCCTAGATCAGAAGGTCCCCTGCCCGCTTTATCCACACGCCTACCACCCTCCCTCTCTACTAGCCTCAATTCTGCAGTCATATTTCTAGGGTTTGTTTGGTTTAATTTTTTCAGTTCCTTTTTCTTTGTTTCTCCATATTCTATACATGAGTAAAATCACCTGGTATTTGTATTTCTCTTTCCGACTTATTTCACTCAGCAAAATCCTTACAGTTCCATCCATGTTGCCGCAAATGGTAACACTACATCTTCTTTTTATAGCTGGATGGTATGCCATTGTGTATATACACCACATCTTTTTTAATTTTCTTACATTTGGGTCATCTTTCTACAGTTATTGTTCCTCTTAGGTTCTGCCCCCCCATCAATAATCCACCAACGTACCACCACCTGCTCCCTCAAAACCACATCTTCTTAATTCACTCCTCTGTGACAGGCATTTAGTTTGTTTCCATACTTGGCTGTTGTAAATAGTGTTGCAATGAACACAGGTGTCCATCTATCCCTTTGAATGAGTGATTTTGTATTCTTCAGTAGACACCTCAGAGTGGAATTGTTGGATCATAAGGTTTATCTATTTTTAATATTTTAAGGAATCTCCACACTGTTTTCCATAGGGGCTGGACCAGTCTACATTCCCACTAACAGTGTATGAGTTCCATCCCTCCACATCCTCACCATCTTCTGTTGTTGCTGGTTTTTTGATATGGGCCATTCTCACTGGAGTGAGGTGAGCTGAGGTTGTAACAAAGAGCAAGACAGAAATGTCACCGAACCCTTGAAAGTCACCTTCTCCTGAGAGCTACTCCACTGATATCCATTTTCCAGGAAGCTGAGACATGAAAAATTTAAGTATCCTGCCTATGGCCACACACATCTTTAGTATCCAAGTCAGGATTTGACCACTATGCCCTTCCAACATGGAATAATAGGGTAGTAACAATAAAAATAGCAATATCAATTGACATTGCATGGGCATTTAGAAACTGATTAAGTGTGCAACTTTACTTGTATCACTTATTCCTCAAAGCAATCCCAAAAGAGCAATAATTAGAATAGGTTTACACCTTGGTAAGATCTCATGCGTCGTAGAATCAGATCACCACATTTAAAATTCTAGCACAGTGTTTTCACTTGCCCCTTTCTCCTGATTTTAATATTTGGAGTCTAGGCATATCTGAGCACATGCTGTGTCCCAGTGCCTGATACACTAAGATATTAATTAAATAACTGATGAATGAGTGAAAGACTAGGACCTTGGCCTTATGGGAGAATTTTCATGAATCAAAGGCTAACACATGAGCTGCATGATTTCAAGAACTTGAGAATTCCATGCACCACCACCTATTGAAAACATCACCCATCATCAATATAGGAAATTCACCAAAGCCAAGATAAATACCTACGGCTATCTCCAAGGTCCTAGATATCAAACGGAGATAGCTGTATAGTACAGGCCAATGGGAGACAGTGTTTTCTGTTTCCCTGTACACCTTGGGATTTGGATCCAAATATAGAGAAATTGGACCAGAAAGTAATTTAAAGATGTTTAAGTTTTCCTAGTAAAGAAAGGGTTTCCTGCAGCAGGAGCTGCATTTGTGGTGATAATGCAAGCCCATATCCTGGTTTCTAAACACATTATTAAATCTCCTGCAATTACAGGAATCTATTGCTAAGAGTTGCCACCAGGCCATTTTCAAAGTTGGCTTGGGACCGAGGAATGAAGTACACAAACTCTATCCACTTTTTTCTTTCACTAATGAATGATCCTTTTGTTCCAAAGTCTCCCAGATGACTCCCCTGAAAACACAGGTAATTAATGGACCATTCTTGATTCAGATACTGTTGAAAATGTGGGGGACTGGATAATTGAATCTGCACGGAAACTTTCCCATTATCTAAGTGACTCAAAAGTATACATTAAATTAATAACAATCTTTTTCTAGGAACACCTTCAAGCTTATTGATAATGCTCATCTATAAAAGAGAAAGTAGAGGCAGAGAAGCCTTGCCAAATTAAGACTCAAGCAGAAATTTCCCTTGATCCCTTTTGAGATGGGATTTGAGATTGGATTTCATTAAAGTCAGCAAAGCCCAGGTCCATCAAGAGGCTCTCAGAAAGTCAGGACAAATAATTTAATACCAAATTGCGTAATTAAATATCATTAATTAAAGTAAATATCACAATTTGATTCTAAATATTACTAATATTTTCAATGACATCAGCCTAGGATTTTTTTTTTTAATTTTGAGATAAACTATTTGAGATAGAGTAGCTTTCAGAATTAATAATGCTACTTAATGTTCCTGATATTTCACTAAAAGAGCTTCAATATCAACCATCTCCAGTACACCTTAACAACAGGGATTATAATAGGTTTGGCTCTGATTTCTAGAGTAGGTGGCACAAAATGAGAACCTAGAAGTCATCATTGTTGAACCATACAGAAATGTACCTTTTCTAGAACTGGTTCTAAAAAGAACCAGTTTCCTTCGCCCAGAGGAAACTGCACTGATTTTAAATGTACAGGACATTTGAGCTGATTTAGAAGATGTTCTAGTTTAAGAATTCTTCAAATATAGTTTTTTTTCCCCTGCAGACGCCAGGGACATCTTACATTCAAGGCAATGTGTGATATCCAGGAAAAGATTACCATCGATTTCCCAACTGTTCACACTAACATGCTCCAACCATTAATAATTTGAGGAGACAGGAGATGAACAATAAATGATTTCTCACACACAAAATGTTGGTGCCACTTTATGTGTCCTCCTGGTCTTGCAGACAACACATGAAGTAGCTGTGAAAACTCTGATTAGTCTTTTTGCCGGAATCACAAAGTAGGTACCTCAGGTCTCTTTCCAAGGAGAAAGGAAAGAGAACTAAAAAACTAGACAGAGATGATGCATTGGAGGGAAGAGCAATATTCAAGGACTCAAATATTGTGGCAAAATAAGAAGGGCTCTGAATAGCTTGACAAGAAATCAGTGTGGCAGCTTTTCCAAAATAACTGGAGTCTGACAAGATATTAACCAGTGTTTCTCAGAAACACAGATATTGTGGTGATGTGGGCTTGGGAAATTGTGAGTGCTACATTCCCCATGCTGGAGATTCAAAATGTGAGATGTTTATTTTGGAGAAAATAAATCTGTTTGACATAGTTCAACCTAACATTTTCTACCTCATTTTATCATGGACTAAGCCTGTCCCCTTCCCACATACATCCTCCCTCCCTCCTCCTCTCCCCCTCTCAGAGCTGTATCACTGCACTCCTGTCTGGCAAATCATGTCCTCCTTCAAGGTAAGTTTTATCTCTTTAATCTCTAATTCTTCCACTTCACCCTCTTTTCCCAGCATCTAGTGAAGTACTTTTAAATTTCTCTTGACTGTATAATGAACATCTAGAAAACAAACGAACATACATATTAGGAAATGTGTGAAAACAAGAGCAAAGGAATAAATGCATGAGTGAATGAAAATATGTCTGGCCTTCTATACCAACACATTTAATTTGGTCCGCTGGTTGAAACAGGCTCTTTGGGAAAGCTGAGAAGTCATAGCACTGAGGCACCTTCCATGGGATTTTAGACAAAAGGGGATAGTCAGGGCTGACGGATGCACTTGATTCACTGAATCCACGTAGCAACAGCCATTGCTACTTCTGTTGAAAAAAAAAATGAGGAGCAAGTCATTTTATATAAGTTTTAGATGAAGAAATGAGTAAAAAAAAAAGTTGTTTACATGGTAATAATTTTTTGCTCAGAACATCACATTGAAAGGCCAAAGCCAGGGGGAAATGTCAGACACTGACAAAAAATAATATGAAGGCTGATTATGTAAACTTTGTCTTGTTTGAAGGGTAAAGACTGTAATCCACAGTCCAAGTTCAAATTTCCTGTTTAAATATTGTTAGTTTGAATGTTAATCTGAGTGCCACGTCTGATTGCAGGGATCGGGGCTACAAATATTGATCACTGTGAAATGAAAGCAGAAATTCATTTCTGAAGAGGAAGCTGAGGCGTGCATTTATATGAACCCAAGTAATAAATAATGGCTTGGGATTCTGACTCATTCCCAAACCAGAGTGTAATTATTTCCTCTTTCCCCTGCTTCTTCAGCCTCCTTTCAGTCGACCGGACGCACATCCCATGTCTGGGCACATGTACAAAAGCTAAAACAAACAATCCAAGTAGCCAAACACCATGGCAACAGAACCAAATTTGACACCACTAACTCACAACAATAAATCTCCACAGATTTCACAGCCACCACCAGATCCACTGCTTCATCCTTCCCACTTTCCCAGAGTCATGGGGAGTCACTACTTCACGTCATGCCTCCAAGCAATGGTCAAACCCAACCTATGACAGACAGCAAGGGGAAAAATTCACAATGGAGGGTTCCCAGCTAAGTAAAATCTACTAACCAGGACATAGTTTGCTTTGGGGAACAATCACAAAGATGGGGTCATAGTGGGGAGATGGAATCTTGCAGAAAGTTAATGAGCTAAACACTCCGTGGCATGAGCAATGCCAACAGAGCTGACCCCAGCATTATTCTTCCTTTGACAAGTCCCTCGGACACTGAGTGTGTGAATTCATTATCAGCTTCCATCTGATCTGCTGTGTCAGTCATATTTGCAGACAGACTTTTTCATATCTAACTGATACACCAAAACTTGAGAGGAGGTAGAGAAACTGAGGCAGAAATCTAGATGTGAATCAATTAATAAATAATCCACATGAAGACAAAACAGTCCAGGCCAAATGTATAGTGATGCTTCCCTGAAGGGATTCAAGTTCCTTACATCCTCCTTTTTGCTTTGTCTACATGCAAAGAAAGGATCGAAATGTTTCAGAGACAAATAGAAGGTGACAATTGAGATTAGTATTATCTACCTCAAAGGTTCCCAGATATTAGTGAGTAGATGGGGAGAGGCTACAACAGAGTTCTCACTACACCAGGGGAAAGAGGCAAAAACTAAAGAGGATCATTTGACGTTTTCAAAAATTGACTCGTCTTAGTTCTGAAATTATGTCCTCTGTACTTTCTTAGTGTTAAGATAGCCTCTCTTTCATGCCAAGGGCAAACAATATTACAGTATTGTTGGGTTTTATTTTAGTTATTTAACTTGGCAAAGTAAAAATAAATAACAACTCTGTAATAAATAATATCTTTATAACACATCTCATTTTATGAATGATAAATGTAGAAAAGGATGAAGGAAAATGTAAAAAGCACTTATATTTCTCAAACTTTTGATTAATAATTATCAACAATGCCTTCTTTGGTATAGTTCTGTGTTCCATGGCATAATTAAGCAGTCCAGTTAAACCTGGAGTCCCCTGACCTACATGCTTCATGGTCTATGGTTCTAGATGGTAGAAGTGGGATTAAATTTCTGTCTCCAGGTTCCTTTCCACTACCCCCCGTCACTCCTTGTAATCAAAGAAACCCTAGGACAAATGGTAAAATAAGACCCTAAAGAAATAGCCCATGTGTGAATGTTCAGAGGGAATAAAAAAGCCTGAACAAGATGTGAAAATAAGAAACGAAAGTGAACATTACGTCATGAATTGTGGTCAATGTCCCCTCGGTGTCTGGCAGTTCCCACTGTTATTGGGACAAGAACAACATCGTAAAACAACTTGGAAACCACTTTCTCCAATTGGTAGAATAAATGACTTTGGAAAAATTTATTATTATTTTTAAGTCTCAATTGCCTCATCCTTACTGTGACAATGATAATAACTACCACAAAAAAAATAAAATTTGTTGTTGAAGTAGTGAATGAGCTAACATAGTTGTAAAAGCATTTAGTACAGTGCTTAACAAACACTACCATTATTACTGTTTCTTTCAGGTTTTCTTTTACAGAGGTTGGACACTAATACTCAAAGGGTTTGACAATGTAGGGCAGACCCTTCAACTGCTGGGTTTATTTTCCTCATCTCCCTCAAAACTTCCAAACACACCTGTCCTCAGTAACTTTTCCCAAACTTTCAACATACAGCACTTATTTTCTCTTTGGTAGCTTTTTAACATGTGCAAATCTTAAAATCCAAGTATATGTAATTAGCATATATGGTGGGTAACTCTCTGGACTAAGATCTTCTTCGGGAAGCCAAGACACAAGCAATTGATATAATATATAATGCAAGACATAAATATACAAACACCCAATGGGCAAGAACCCCATATACAGAAACAAGAGAAAACCTCAGAAAGCATTTCATGACAGGATCAAAGATATGGTATGAGTCATATGCTTTGTTTTCAATAGATACTAAGAGTTCTGTAGGCTGAAAGGACTGGGGAAAACAGCACAGAGGAGAATCCAGTGGTAGCCATTAGGGATGGGTAGGATGTTGGTTTGGCTGAGAATGGAATAGTTACATGAGTAAATTCAAGGAATAAATGAGTTGGAGTAAATCATAGAAACTAGAGCAGTACAAAGTAATTAGAAATTAGTCAAGATTTTCTATAGTTAGGTTGAGGCCAGGAAGAAAAGGTGCCATATGGCAGGTCTTTCTTAACTCTACTTTGTGAAACATTTGACACCAACCACTCTTTGTTCCCTTTGTATGAGTGTACTTTTCTTTTTCATAATAGTGTTCTGTTCTTAACTTTTCATGACTTTTTTGCTTTCCTCTTCCCTGCAGTCTCTGAGTTGCCTCTGCACCTCTCCTAAAGGAAGGCTCCTTGACACATTTCAACCATCCCAATATGAGTGTCTTCTTCCTCTCGCTGTCTCCCTCCACAGATCCAGACAGGGCCAAAACTGCTTCTGATGCTGTAGAACCTGCCCCCAGGGTTCGGCCAGTCTGTGCCTGCCCACCCACAAAATGGCAGAGGGGAACCACTGAAAGCTGAAGAGGAGAAGAATGACAATGAAAAATTGTTGCTGATCTTTTAGTGTTACTTGGATTTCAAACACTAGAATTTGTTGAGCATCCTGAGGAATTTAAAGAATTCAAAACATCACTAACCAAGTCAACAAAATTTTAGCTCAGTCACTCCCTCAGCCACCACCCTCTGGTGATACTGAAACCACCACACATTCTCTGTGCTCTTCCTTTAGCCACCAGTTCACTCTCCGCCTTTTGAGAAGACATATTTCTGCTTTAATAAGTCTTCTATAGTCTTGTAAGGTGAAACAGCCACCCAAACTTTTAACTTGGGGCCAATCTGGTATTATGCCTCTCCCTTGTTACTGTCCCTGCTCAACCTGTGCAGTCGACTCAGCTACTTTCCCTGCTGGATAGGGTCCATTAATAACATGAAGAACACACATGCACTATGAAAATCCACGATAAAAATGCTGCTCGAGACTGTACAACTTGCCAGGTCTTCTGTGAAGGGTAAAGGTTCACTCACGTAGGGAGGCCCTAGTGTGGAATGTCTAAAGCAACCTCATACCTAGTGCATGAACTCCCATAAGACACAGCACCAATAATTACTCATCCAGCCTCTCCTTAAATATTTCAGGGCTGTTTCTCACAAATCATATTTGAAAAATTCAATTTGTAAAAATGTTCTCCTCATATTGATTCAAAGTCTGTTTCCTTCTAACTGTTACCCACTAGTTCTAATCTTGTTTTCCAGAATCAACAGAATAAATCTTACCCAGAAGCAGACTTTGAGTAAGGACTTTTACACCAGTGATTTATTATGGAAGTGCTCCCAGAAGTTGTCAGGGAGTGGGGGAAAGAGGATGGAAAAAAAGGGAGAAGCCAGGAAATGTGCAATGACATACAAAGTTCCTTAAGGGATCATTTCAACCTGAGCAGGGGGCCAGAGGAGCTCTCTGGAATATAGGTTGATCATTCCATTTTGTTCCTACTCAGGGCAAGAAATCTGGGCTTTCAACGTCTGCCATGATCAATCAGTCATGACCCAAGAGCTATATGGGCACCTAAACCTTCTGTCCTTCTGTGTCTGTGGCAAAATAGCTCAATCATCAGAGGGTGAGCATCTGAAGAACAATTTCAGGTGTAAACCTTTGACACCTATTAAGTACCTGGGGAAGGAAGAGTATGCAAATACCAAAGGGACCTGAGCACAGGAGTGGAGACCACAGTCCACCCCCATCCACTTGCCTGTAAACAGCCCCCCACTTCTCCAAGTCTTTTCTTTGCACTAAACTTCCCTAGTTCTCCTGACATACCAAGTCCGCTCCCAATCTTGTGAGACCTGAATAACAGCTAGTCTATCACCTCTTGAAGAAAGTGGTACTTTGGAGGGTTTGTCTGACCTTGGAAGAATGACCCCAAGGTAAGTGTTTTAGAGAGCAAAGGTTGAAAACATTGCACATTAATTTCTGCAAATTTCCACGGATCAACTGCAACAAGAACAGATAAAAGAGAGGGGAGGGGA